>JAVGWN010002628.1:0-10946 GCA_034552555.1 Semaprochilodus insignis
CTTTTGATGATGAGTGTATTACATGTTGTGACTCTGCGAATGAGACCAAACGGACACAGGACTAATATTTCTCACCAGTTTATTCACTCTGCTTATCAGATGTGATGTATTAGAGCCTATAGGATAAGAAACTGCATATTCTGACACTTCAGAAAGAGTAAACGCTTTTCTTTTTTTAAAAAAATTAAATTAACGTTTTTTTTATATGAATTTCCATGGAAGAGTTTAGTGCATGCAGCCTTCTACCCAAAAGCATCATATCCCTCTGTTAGATTTCCGGCAGAAACTCAGTTTAGAGGAAGACCGTCAACAAAAACAACATTAAAAAGACAAAGCTTTCCATACAAAGGAAATGTAAAGTGCTTTGAGGAATGATCCGTCATTATTTAACAGTGATTGTTTACTGAATAATGACACTGAAGGGACGCGGCCCTTCAGATCACGACAGCCTATTTTAGTATGTACGTGTGAGGTATAGACACAGCAAAGCGACCACTCTACTATGTATGTGAGTCTGTCTTCCCTTTCAAAGGCACAATGGGTGAAATCTAGAATGCTGGTATTGATTCACCGACATCTGTTCAGTCCATTTTGAAACAGGTTCGCGTACGTGTTACTCATCTTTCTTCGTGGCCTGTTTCTCCGAGTAGCTGTTGTACTGCGAGTCGGTGTTAAAGAGTTTGTCCCACCAGGTGAACGTTGAGCCGTAGTTGCCCACAAAGTTCATGTGGTGGAAGTCGTGGAAGCGTGCGCCGGCGTAGAATGGGATCAGGTGCAGCGGGTTCAGGGGGATGTCGTATCCGCTGGACAGAGAGACATAGAGAAAAACATTTTAGTAAACTGTATCGAACACATAATGCAGAAGAACATACCGTACTGTGGAGGAGTTAATCAGATGACTTTAAAAATGTAACTTAGATTTAAAAAGCTGGTCGTCCAGGCTGTCTAACCATTTCACAACCTCCCCTCGAGGAAGCCCAGTTTTAACTGTAGTTGTAATACCTGGTTCAGCTAATCAACATTTCATTATTTTAGATCAAACTGGCTGGTAATTAAATTCAACCAATCCATGTGACCTCTAGGGACATCCAAGAGACATCTGGAACCAATCGTTTTTCAAACCATCATGCTGTTCTTTTTAAATCATGAAATTCTGGTCAATTTTTAATATATTTATGATTAATTGTGTTTGATAGATAGACCTAAAACCTTCACACAGTACTTATACACACACACACACACACACACAGTGTACTGTATGAAGGCTTTATATTCTATATTATTACTCAGAAATATAATGTTTAATATTTCAGTACTCAAGTCTGTCTGCTGTTTGTGTGTCTGAAGCTTTTATTACAGCTTCCATTCTTTTCAGGACGTGTGCTTTCAGTTTCTGGAGGGATAATTTTCACACCTCCGACGTTCAGTCCTAGAAGTTGGTTGGATTTGCTACTTCTCACAGTCCAGGTCATTTTAATTCATGATTTTGACTCAACGTCTCACAGCAAACAGAAACACCTGTGGGCTTTTTCAACTGATTTTTTTTTATTGAACTGCATGAATTATGAAATACACACTGAAAAACAGTACGGTCTGTAACCGGAAGGTCCTAGTGTAACGCCACGCAGTAAACTTTCAAGCTGTCGCCTGTCCGTAAATAATGGGCACTAATACAAATCCAGCACATGTGTGAAGAGTGCCCTCTGGTGTTCAGGTGTCTTCATGGCCATTATGGAGTATGTAATTATACAGTATCATATATATATATATATATATACACACACACACATATATATATAAATATAGTGTGCTTTGATTATTAAATATGTCCGATGTTAAATGTCTGTGAGGTTGTCAGTACATAATTACAAGGCAATAAATATCAACATCATCTTAGTAGTAATAATAGTAGTAATAAAAAAAGTCACACATCGAACGTACAAATATAATCGATTAAAAATCATAACTGAACACAACCGGAAAATCAAGTAAATTGCAAATTAAAACCAAAACAAATGTAAAAATCCTTTAATAAATACACAGTGATTGATTGTGTGTGTGTGTGTGTGTGTGTGTGTGTGTGTGTGTGTGTGTGTGTGTGTGTGTGTGTGTGTGTGTGTACCTGTGCACGTCGATGGTCTCCAGCAGGCGGAAGGTGACCCAAGCCCAAAGGAGAGCCATGTGATTACAGAACACCATGATGCCGATGAAGAATCCTGCCCCCAGGATTATCGTCTCAAGGGGGTGAGCGTATTCGGCCTGCATCCCAAATGGAGCCTAAACACACACGAACAATACACTGTTATTCCCGACTCCAGTTAAAGAGGCCAAAACGGACAACTGCCAAAATAATACTTCAGTTTAGTCATATGCAAAAAAAACATAATAAATGACACGTCTGTGGTCAAAATCAGTTACCACGTCATCTTCAGAGAACCAACACTGACAGAATACTGTATATGTGTCTGAGGGTACAGAACTCACAGTGAAGTCGTGGTGGACTTTGTGGATGTGTTTGTAGATTCTGCGGTGGTGTAGAGCTCGGTGAAGGAAGTAGTGCCACGTATCCTCGATCACTGCACAGCCAAAACACTGACCCAACAGATACGGCCTGAAGAATAGACAAGATGAAGATGAAGATATTATTTTTTCATTTCTGTACCTCGGCTATCTACCGTACCATGAAACTGCTACAACAAGAGCCTCAAAGCTTGTAGAGCTTCCACTGTTTCAGAAAGTTCTGAGCAGTTTGATTTTGTCACATTCCTGAAAGTCATATCAAACCCAGCTGAATCACACTTCACATAATCACACAAACTTACATAAAACATAAACACAGTTCAACATTTTTAATATAAAGCCATAAAATATAAAACACACAATGCTAATCAGCCGTCAACTTGCAGGAGAAAATAAGTTAGAACATCCACCATGGAGAAAATGAGGTCTTACCAAAACTGAGGGCATATCTTATACTTTATATATTTGATTTTTATCCCAACATGTAGAAAATTTGCACCATCTGAAGAGAACGTGTTAACGTATTTCTCATTTTCACTTAGAAGATAAAGAAAACATGTCAGTAGACCGGCGTTCTCCTACAAATGCGACGTACGGTTGAGGGCATTTCTACTGCTAAACGCAGATATGTAAATTACACCTCACGGATGACTTACGGCATTAAAAATATGAGCTGTATTTGGGTAACCAAACAGAAAGTGTTCGATTTTGTGTATTGTGTTTTTTGTGTATGTATTGTGTAACTATTATTTTGGCTGCACGGAAACCGTGTTGCAGGCAACTCACAACACGCATGTATCTGCACTGAAGTTTCACTGTGTAAAGTGTAACCTGAGAAAGTCCTGAGCAGCCTGATTCCCTCACGTTCATAAAGATCACGTTAACCCGATCACATCACACAGTGTACAGTAGAGTGTATCGTCTCTGTCCGTTAGCATGTTATAACGTTTAAGAGTTTAATTCTGGATCATTTCTATGGGTCCATTCATCATGAATCATTCAAACAATGGAAAAGGATGTACTCAATGTACTCAAAGGGATGTACTCAAATGATGCAAATTAAATAAATAAATAAATAAATAAATAAAATATATCCGACTTGGATACAATTCCTACTTAAGTGTAAAATCTTATAAAGAACTCCAATAATACCCAATAACCTACTTGGATAAAATTAAAACTATTCCAAGACTAAAGGCAGTTTTACATGTCATATTTCGGGGACAACCTACATACTGTAAACTTTGAGACTGATTACATCCTCCAACAAAAATGGCGCTGCTTATCAAACTGTCTGGTTAATGATGTATTAAAGTACGTCAACATTACACAACTATGTCTGTTCCAGTGCAGCGATAGCACTCTCTAAAAGGACAACTGCAAACTACAAAACAATTAACATCACCAGGTGAAAGGTCAAATCACCAGGTGAAAGGTCAAATCACCAGGTGAAAGGTCAAATAAAACAGATTTTGTTAGAGATGAGACGTTCTCACCAGCGGGGCATGGACTCCCAGTCGTAAGGGATGCTGAAGAATTCCGTGAAGTAGTATGTGCCGCAGATGAGAGGCAGCTGGATGCAGAAATGATTGAAGACGAGCACCTTAAAGCACTTCCACTGCTTCTCCCACGTCTCTGGTTTATCCTAAACACAGACCCACAGCGATATACTGAGCAATACAGCAGAGTGTCGAAACTCAGTTCAGCTGTAGTTGAGTAACTGCAGGATACCAGTAATGAAAACCGTGTAACTCAACACCAAATTTCAGTAAACAAGCAGTAATCCTTTATCAGCATCTGTGAGGCAATAAGCATGTATGTCTAAAATCTAGCCTGCTGATTGGCTGATTACTGATCTGCTGTTAATACATTTTCAGCACCACATATAAATTTAGACTGCATACAAAACAGAACTGGGCGATTTGGCAGCAATATGATATGATACGTCCCTATATATATATATATATATATATTGTAGATATCTGATCAGCTGGAAGAGGAAAAGAGCCAGTAGCTCTACACTATCAGAAACTGTGGACACAATCATTTTTATTAAGTATTTGTACATACTGTGTTATAACTAAACCCAGCTCACGGGGACCAATTTTGCTCTCTTCATAATGAAACGTGCAGTTGTTCAGTGTCTACAAGTATTAACCGTATATATAAAATGTTTGGAAAACAAGCTGCATCATACTGTCGCGTAATTTATCACGACTACAAATTATTTTAAACATTTAGAAAGTTCAGTAACACGTATCAGTGTCTCTGAACTCGCTACCTTTCTTCTAAATCCAAGACTCTGTGATTCACTGCTGTGAGTAAACCGTTAAAAGCGGTTTTGTTTGTAACTAATGTGAATAATCACGTCATTAATCTTATAAAACCGTACTTTTACTAAAGATCATCATTTTTTACATCACATCATCGTTTGTGTATATTAGTATAAATATAATACTTATTTTAAATTACAATTAACTAAATATTTTTGGGAAAAAAATTAAAGTGCAGGAAAAAACATTACTGAGAAATCTGTACTGAAGTCAAGCGTGTAGCAAAACACAAATACATAAAAATACTGATCAATACCAGCCCTGATGGTAACAACAAATGAAAGAACGAAAGAAATACAAGAACAATCTGAGACGCCGTCTACTTTACGACAATGTGGACAGAAAGACAGCTGTATGTAAAAGTTTGGCCATTTATGACATTTATAGTTGATTTGAAGTCTAAATAAGTTACACCTCCTCTACAGAGAACACACTTCAACACATGTAAATACACACTTACTGCTTACTTGCTGGATTTTACATCCTGGGAAAAAAAATGGAACGTAAATTACGGTCTGTGCAAAAGATTTGGAGCGCTTGAAAATGTATATTTTGTTTCCCCCAGTATGTTAAACAGATATAGCTAGGCTATATTATATATACATATACACTAAGATTAGCATATTTAAGGGAATGTGTTAACACAGCATAAATATTAGGGATGTTCTATTTGATCCAGGCCTCACTGTGTTTGATTGGTATTGAGATGCTCCTCTGTGAGTTGCAGTCTGGAACTCTTTTAAAGGGTAAAATAAAAACAGGCTCTTCTAACACGTACAAGGCCAGACTTTCGGCTGTGGGGTATGTTGGCTGCCTTTCGTCAAAACCCAATTAAATTAGCTACACGTTTATTGTAATGTCCGTTTACTGTTTCTGTATTACTTACGTTACTATTGTATGTGTACATTCTGTGCCTTCCTACTAGTATATGTACACATGCCCTTATGTCCTCGTCTCAAGGTTTTTGTGCACCAGAGAGGTAACCTGAAAGTGTTCGTGCTGTGCCCCCTGTATGTATATGTATAATACAGTTGAACTGAATTTAATTGAACTGAACTGATTTACCCAGCTTCAAACCAACACCAGTGCTGTTTGTCATCATCATCCCAAACCTCTTTTGGCTAATCAGTACTTCATTTAAGTTACATCAAGCATGCCGGTGGTGGACTTCAACAAGCCTGTACAACAGCACTGAGGAACAATCCGGAAACCAGACTTCTAGCTAGCTCACAACATCTCAACTATGTATCTAAAACGTGTTCTTGCTACGTTTATTTATTTGTATTTATTACACTGGTATATGGTTATTCCAAGCATTAACGCACTTCTAGCCAAGCTAAATTGTTTCCTGCTGGCCTAAGACTTCCCCACAGTACTGCATGTCAAATGTTCCACTTCGGGATTGACTCGGATTGACTGGGACATCCCCACTGAATCCTGACTCTTGCTGCTAAGACCTCTGACAGGTCAGTCTGATGCCCACCTGCTGAATCTTGTACTTCTGCATGAACGGCAGGAACTGGAAGATGAAACCCGGCAGGCAGAACAGGAAGTAGACCAGCTCGTGGACGATGAGGGAACCCCACGTTGCAATCTCAAACTTGCTGTAGTTCTGAAGCATGTGGTCCCACGCCGTTTTCACCGGTGCCTGCAGAGGGTTCTCCGGCAGGAGCGAGTCCACATACTCCACGGCCAGGTACGCCGAGGACAAAATGTTGGTTGTGCCGTTTACGTCCATGTCTGCGGTTCAGTGGGGGGCCCTTCGAGTAAACAAACAAACAAACAAACAAACAAACAAACAAACAAACAATCACTTGATTTATTCCATATATTGTTATTTCTATGGGTTTTTTGCTAGTTATCTATTTTAAGTCATTTTTAATGTGTAATAAAATATAAATAGAACACAAACAAGTAAATCTAATGTAAATGCAGTTCATTCATTGTGTAATTAAATAACTAGAGTAATTATGTAATTACATGTGTATAGCACAGCAAAATGGCAGAAATGAACTGAACTATCATGCAGTGGAAGCTGGAAAGCAGGAAGCTGACCAGGAGGGTCATCTGGACTGGAACCAAGTACAAAAGCAGCAGTTATGTAACACCATTTACTCTTATACTAATAATTAACGAGTTAAATAAGCAAATTGGCATGTGTCAGATCCTTTAGACAGTAACTTACAGACCTACTGCAGGGTAACTTCACTGTCTATCAGCATAAAGACGAACTGAAGTGTGATAAACACTACTATTGGAATTTCCCCGTTCCACCTTAAATGGAGCAGCAGTTACATTCTGGGGCCATTTAAGGTGGAACGGGGAAATTAGCTTTGAACAAGCTAGCTCGCTAACGTTAGAAAGGTGAAACATGGGTCGTTTGAGAGCGGAAAGCACAGCGTTTACAGGCCTAGACAGTGTTCAACATTCCCTACAATTCCAAGCTTAGGAGAAAGAGGAAGTTCTGGAAAAGCGCTAGAAGCCGCAGTGAAAGCTGAGGGGACAGAGCTCCTCTTACCTGTGAGAAGACGCTTCTTCTACCTGCGCGAGCGCGAACGGCTTTAATGTAGAGGCGCTCGGGCTGCGCCTATTGGCCGAGACAGTACGCGAATGACGCAGGCGCTCGACAACGGCGCGCTGATTGGCTGGCGGTGTGGAGTGATGATAGTGAGACGGGAGAAGCTACGGCGGCAGCCAATCAGGAGCGCCGAACGGGGAAGAGTGGATGAGCGAACGGTGGGGTGGTCCGGAGAGGAGAGAGGAGGGACTACCTCTGACACACGCGCGTATGAACACATATTACATGTATATAGATATTATGCGTACACAGAATTACACAGAAGCTTTTTCAGTGTTTAGCGTCTCAATTCTTTACCTCCATTACTACATGTGCGTCTATGCAGCTTTATGATTCGATGTACCGGGGGGTGGGACGTGGGGGGGGGGGGTTGTGCCCCTTCAGCTTATATCACAGTGATATGATTCCATTAATAACACCCTAATACCCATATGGGGTATCATACAAACCGCGCAGCAACCCCCCAAGCATCATTAGGGATGTTACAGCAAGATATACCACCTAACAACCACCTGGGACGGTACAACAACCTCCCATCAACCACATGGGATACCACAACAACCGCCTAACAACCCCCTAGTACCTACAATACAATTGTAGCCATTTAGCAACACCTTAGCAACCACTTGAGATGCTACAGTACTACATCTATAGTACTACAACAACCACCTAACAGCACCTTAAAATCCTTTGACGTAATATAACAGCCTAAGCAACCTTATAGCAAAGCCATAGCAACCACCTAGCAGCACGTTGACAACCACTTGGAATACCAAAGTAACCACCTAGCAACCACTTATGATACTGCAGCAACCACTTAAGAACATCTTAGCGACCACTGGAGATGCCATATCAACCACCCAGGATACCAAAGCAACAGCTTTAAAACCACTTACAATACCACAGCAACCACCTAACAGCACATTAACAACCACTTAAGATGCCATAGCAACCACTTGGCAACAAAGCAACAGCCTAAAAACTACCTACGATACTACAGCAACCACCTAGCAACACCTTAGCGATCACTGTGGATGCCATAACAACCTCTTAGCAACACCACAGCAACCACCTGGAATAACATATTAATCGTCTAGCACTGCCCTAGCACCTGTTCTCGTACAGCTTAAAGCAGCAGGGTGTAATACTGTATGTTACTGAGAGATCCATCCATCGTCACTGAGTCAGCGCGTCGCTGTGAGTCGCCCTGTAGAGCCTGAAACACTCATTATAACCCAGAGGTACCGAAACAGATTTGAAGGGGTTGTTCATACGTCTTAAAGTCACACACACAGACTCAGAAAGAAGATCCGACTCGCTGTTCAGGTCTTAAACACAAAGTCAGCCTTATACTAAAGCAGATCTGACGGTGATAGCAAATAATTCACTCACACCTTCGGAAGACACGTCCTTCACCAAGTTTAACCGAGTTCTCTTGAAGAGTGTGTTTTCTTCTGGAAATGCACTTTTCTGGTTACAACATTTCAGGACACTTGATTTCTGCACTTGATTTGGACACTTGATTTCCTGATTTAAGAAATCTGCAGCCTCACCCTCAAAGTTCAGTAGGCTATTAGCTGATTAACCCATAAGAGCCCAGAACCATTTCCTCTTAAAAGGGAAAGAAAGAGAGATCAGTTCAAGAGTATAAAAGACCAGTCTTATCAGTCTGACAAAGAGGTCACATGGCGTCTCCTGTGACTATTATAAGGTCAAAATGCCGGTAACATATGCCTCAACAACCATTTCATAACGTGTACTGCATCATTCTATACTAGATATTCGGTCAGAAGGGGTTCTATGTATTACAGAACATTTTCTCCAAGCATTAGAACTGTTAAATGGGTTTATACCAGACCTTATAGATACAAAACACAAGCTTTTACAATGAGCTGGTTCGGTTTCATGCTCTAACCAATCACATCGCCGTTCTGTAAATGAGGCCACATGTACACAAATACATAAACTGTCATGTGACTGCATCCAGGATGTTCAGTATAGGCCACTTAGGGGGAGGATAAAGCTGTATAAGGAACTTTCCAGGCTTTTTAAAGGCCCGTGACACATATGCCCCCATAGGCTCTTATGGGTTAAATAGATTTCTAGTAATCCCAAACACATTCAGTGATGTTGAGGTCTGGGATGGTTAGTCCACTGTTCTCAGATGTTCCTCTGTGTTGTCCGTCTCCTTTTCTCTGTACACCTCCTTTCAGACCCTGTAGCGCTGAGTCATCTTCTCACAGTGGAAAGATGGACAGAAACACCTGTGGATGTTTTCAGGTCTGAAGCAGGAGTGTGCTCCTCTCTCTGAAAGATAAAAGTGCTGTTTATACAGTTTCGGTGTTCTACCAGGTTTTGCAGTGTTTTAAGAAGTTTCATTCACTAAAGTTCCTTTAATCACTTTTTTTAGAATTTATTGTCCAGGGTTATCTACGTTTAACAGAATGTAATGTATAATCTAAGATTCATTCTGAACTCATTAACATTAACCACAGTAACTTAAAAACCTGCAATAAAGAAATACAACAACATTTAGGTGTTCTAAGCAGCACCAACTGGGGACAACATTTTGTCGAAAGCCGGATGTTCTCCTCAGGACATCTTAGTCCTGAAAATGTCAGAAATTAAACACACTCTTTGACTTTACGGTGGAGTTTAAATACAAGAAGCATGTTTATTATTTATGATATAAAACAATTTATGAAACATTTCAAGTACACAGCATTCCTCTGAACCAACACGTAGAACTAGTTAGTTTTAACACTTATTATAATTAGCATCATTGATGAATACTAGAGTGAAGGGCGGACAGAATCAGGAGCAGACAGTTTAGAGGTAGAGGAGAAAAGAAAGAACCGAGTAAGTAGAAAGAAAGAAAGAAAACACAAGAGTGAATTGGTCATTAGATAGAGAGAGAGAGAGAGCGCGAGCGCATGAGTCACATTCTTAACTGAACGGACCGAACGCAGTAGTTTAAAAACGGTACGAACACGAAAAGGAAACCACAAGAACCGAGATCCATGCAAAGTGCTTCCATGTCCAAGCAGCCGGCAGCAGTCCGCAGCATTGCGCATGCCCAGACACACGCAGCAATAGATCAGCGCATCACTACTATATCGATAACCGCAATTCACACGCAACTGGATCACAATTAAAAGACATTTTCCAGAAGAAATCAACGAATGCAAATATTCAGCGTTAAGACTCTTCAAACATCGTTTGGCACACAAACTCCAGAACTGTGCAAGTATCCTCAGAAAGTTCGCTTCGTTCGCTCGAGGCCGCAGTCGGGGTTTTTGTTGTAGGCAAACAGCACTTATTTCTAGCAGTAAAACGATTAGTCCATCCGTTCGTCGTAAAAAGCTTCTCTTCAGTCCAGTGACCCCGCAAGCTGCAGCGAGGCGAGAAAGTGCTGGTCCGTTTCATCAAGACACGTTCATCTGCAGTCAGCAAAGAACAAACAAACAAACCAAAAAAAAAAAAGCTCACCAAGGAGGTTCCACCTGGTGTACGGA
>JAVGWN010002629.1:0-10944 GCA_034552555.1 Semaprochilodus insignis
GCCTGATACTGAATATAGAGCCTGTACTTCTTCATACCAGTAAAGCGTTTATGGGAAGCTCTACTGGGAAATCATTTATTACCTTATTGCCCACAGCACCAACACTGGACCTCCTCACATGACACACCAGTAACAGTTCTGCATTCTTCTCTTTCTATAGTAATTGCTTACACAAGATCTATATATTAATTGTTATTAAGGTATATTAAACTATATATTTATGTATTATTATTATTATTATTATTATTATTATTATTATTATATTATGGAGGTAAAAGATGATGCAATTACCTACATGATCATGAAATTATTTATAGTCATAATAAGTTAAATGAAGATTTTTTAAAATCTGTCTGCTGTTGAAGTGACACAAGAATTTAGAGTAAATTCTCATCATATACAAATTATTTAAATATTTAAATACAGAATAAAGCTACATTATGCTCCTCTTAGTCTCCACACTGTTTATTGATAATCAGGTTACAGGAAATCTTTCTCTTACAATAACTATTAGAACCCACACACACACGCGACCAGAGAACGCAGCTCAGCAAGAACTGTGAAACAGGAAAATCACACCACTGTTTACAGACAGGTATAATATCTGTGTTACTGCAGTAAGAGATCAATCAGAGGAAGAGGACGGAGGAGATCAGAGGAACCAGCATGAAGAGGAGACTCAGTTTAACCCCCTCAGCACCGTTACACAGATCCTTCTGACAGCACTTTGTCACTACACCAGCTGCCACGAGGTCACATGTTGCCTTGGCCGTACATCCTTTCTCTGTGTATTTCAGACCTTGGGATTCCACTGAGAGAGAGAGAAAGAGTGTGAGAAAGAGAGAGAGAGAGAGAGAGAGAGAGAGAGAGAGAGAGAGATAGAATTAAGACTCACATGAACAAAAACTATTGATGTGTTGATGTAATACATTGTTGTATGTGTGACAGGTAAGGCACTTGTTCTGAATGGCTGTCAGTGCTCCCTAGTTAAACGGAGGCGAGAGGGGTGTGGTCTAGCTCCCCACATGGCTAATTAGTTACACGTGGGTCTAATAAAAGGGGAGCGTTGACCTGTTTGGTAGTGTCTCCTCTCTGCTCGTTTATGGTTTCTATCGTGAGTCATCGTGGCGTGGAGCTACTAGCCTGTCCAGTTTGCAGCCTGTTAAGCTATTAGCCTGCCCCATCTCCAGTGAGCTTGATGGTTAATTTTATTTCTACTTTTGTCTTTTTGGAAAATCACGTCTCCGCTATTAATTACTGCAAACCAAGGGGGTCTTGTTTTATTGTCACACCAGTAATCAGAACTGTGAAAGTGTATGTGGCATAGTCAAGGGTAGAGTTCACTAACTTTAATCCAAAGTTAGCTGCTTGCCGGGGTTACATATGTTTGGCATCCAGTGTTACATGCTTGTCAGATCTATTTGGATGTGTTATATGTTATTTGTCACTGAAGTTATTTATTGCATAATGAAGTTTAGATGAATACAGTTAAAAGTTCACAGGTTTGGTTCCTAACTTCTCGCTGCACTCCAGCCATCGCACAGATTTGTAGAATTACATCAGGAGCACAAGCTCCCCAGACACAAACTGAGCCCCCTCTGTGATGTTCTGGGGGTGCTTTAATTATGTGGAAATGGGTTATTTGGATGAGGTGCCAGTAAAACCACAGTGCCTACAGTGAGCTGCTGCACAACCAGGTCTTGGAAATCTGTGGAACTACCTGGGACTACGCCAGAGAAGACATCCACCAAATCTGGCCCAGCTGCGCAATTCTATGGAAGAGTGTCTGAACATTGCTTTGGCCTAGATCCAGAAACTTCCAGTCCATGCCAAATCCAATCACAGCTGTTATTGGTGCTTGTGGAGGTGTTAGACGCTATTAGGTACGTTTTGTTTGCCCAGTGAGCTTATATGAGAGTCTTTTATAGCTCTATACTGCTTCAGTTTGATTAGAGAGATGATCCAGCCACTTTGTTTTGAGAGAGCTTAATGCTGAATTCTGATATAGCAGAAACTGCATTTAAATCTGATCTTAATACTTTAACATCAAACGTTAATGATTTCATTTTTGATTTAATATGAATGTAGATTTAAAGTCTACAACAAACAAACTGTGAGTAGTGTAGTGTAGAGTCTCAGCTTTATTTCTTACCGGTTGTGGTTTGGCAGGTATCTTCAATTGCACTACAGTTCACAGTTTCAAGATTACATGTCAACCCCGAACACTGGTAACACTGCAGAGCTGTAGAAACCTGAAAAACTTCAAAAGTAGAGAAACAAACCAGTGAAACAGGAATCTACACAATCAAACAGACCCAGAACATGTTCCAGTAGCCTTTCCACACCCATCAAAAATGAAGCAATAAAAAATGACATTTCGTTTTTCTAATCTAAGTTATTAACATGTTACGACTGTTACCGACTGTCCCAAATGTAAGGAAAATCGTAAGGCTGATGATGTTTTGCATTGTTCAGTTTACATTCCCACTAACACTCTGCACAACAACATCACGACTGCACACGACGGCTGATATTTTCTGTAAGTACCCTTTATGATATTGAATATAATATTCTGATCTGCATTGTAAAACATCAACTGTAAAATTAATAAATAAATAATATTAAAACAGAAATAATACTCAGTAAGTAATAATCAACAATCAAACTGAGCTAATTTAATTTAGATACATAATTAAGATATAATATACTCTGTACCAGTACCTTCTGAACCCAGCATGTAGATGAACACCAGAGTGAGCAGAGTCTTCATTGTTGGAGGGTTTGAGAAGTTGAGAGTGTAACGGAGAGACTAGAGTGAACTGAATCTATATATCAATCTCTCTCTCTCTCAATATATATATGTATATGGCTTAAGAAGGCGTGGCTGTGAGGAGACAACTCCTGTTTGAAACTCTCCAGCCCCCTTCACACTTGACTGTCGTTTTGTCAATTTCAAATGACTTTAATCAAAAGAATCTGTTGTATTAACACTCACAGCATCTGCGTTTTCCCCAGAACTAACTGTGTCTGGTGTAGCTCAGTGAATAACACCACTACCCGCCAGGGAGCCACCACTGGGGTTCGAATCCCGGTCTGGGTGACTATGCTGTGCTACACCAATAAGAGTCCTTAGGCAAGACTCCTAACACTACATTGGCCTACCTGTAATATGATTAACCTTGTAAGTCGCTCTGGACAAAAGCACCAGCTAAATTCCATAAATGTAACTACAAAAGGTCCATACATTTTTGTTTTTTGACAGTTATTGTTATTCTTGCTGTCTTGCACAGCATACTGGACAGCAGCTGGAGTATAAATACTGAATATGAGTTCAAAGACTTCCAGCTTTCATTTGAGGGTTTTATATCCAAATCAGATGAACAGTGTAGGAATTATAACTATTTTCATACATGGATTTCCTCATTATTTCAAAATAATTGGACACTTGGCTGCTTAGCTGTTCCATGGTATATGTGTTATTGTCTCATTATTGTACTTAGTAAGCAGATAAAAGGTCTAGAGTTGGAACTACTTATGATCCAAAGCCAACCACCTCATCTGGAGGTAGTGTTGTTGCACGAGCATGCACTGCTGTAGTAGAAATAGTTCCCTTGTATTTATTCATGATGCAACTTGATCTGAAACACAGTGTGAAAGTAAGGCAAAGAAGAGGAACGTTCTGCAGAATGTTCACCTGATCAGAATTAGAATCAGAATCAGAACACCTGAACAGAATCGAATACCAATCCAATCTAGTATATTCATTTCACTTAATGAAAGACTGAAAAAAACGAATGTAAAATGTCCCAAGAACACACAGGAACAGCAGCAGTAAAGTTCAGACAAAGGAAGAAACTCAGCTTTTCATGATGTGTGTGGCTTCCAGATTACAGGCAGTCTGTAAAGGAATTAAAATACCACTGTCAGAATAAGCAGTGGCTGAAACACTGATTTAGGATTAGTTGACATGCAGTGTGTGTGGAGCAGCTCCGTTTACTGCTGCTGCTCACATCCAGTGAGTCTCTGTGCCAGTGATTTTAGTAACATTCCAGTTTTAAAAGGAAAGAGGAAGTTTTACATGTAGTAAGGAATTGATAGATCTTATTTATATTTACTAGCTATGCTAGTAAGAAACAATCGCTAACAGTAGTTAGCAAGAGGGCGACAGGCAATCGTTAACTGACTAACGCTTCATTCACTTTCTATTCATACTGTTTATCGCGGTAGTGCTAGAAAACTACAATATCCAACATGGCAAACTTTATCTATCCATCCATCCATCCATCCATACAGGAGGAAACAGGAGAACCATACTTACAGCTACTTTAAGTCCAGAAAATGATGTGAAGTAGAAGCTCAGGAAAATAAGGCATGGGTGGGTTCTTTGTAGTTTTGGATGCATCTATTTATATGTATAGAGTTATGAGCTGTAGATGATTATAAAATGACTAAGAACGGTAGAGCTGAAGAACATTTTAATAAACTTACACTCCACACTTAAGTTCTAAGAGGACTCTTATGCATGAGAAGTGCTGACTGAATCTCAAAGCATTATCGTAAATAGATCATTAAAGCACATAATTTATTAATATTTATACTAATGGTTTGGTGTTAACATAAATGTGACATTTAGAAGAGAATATATAAACATATATTTTTGATGTCCACTTGATAATACGTGACAATGGATTACTAGTTTGTTTATAGTACTGTATAAGATCGTGGTGTGCTCCAAGGCTTTAGTTTATATTTCTATGAACTCTTCTAACCCGTATGCCCAGATGCTCTTTATTTACATATACAGTCCACTGCAGAGCACATCGTGCATGAACACCGTCAATATGCAACACTCTTAGTTGCATAACAGAAGCATTATTATCAATTTTCTTTATTCAAATTTGTTGAAATTTATTCATACATGGGTAAGATTCCTTTCCGTTTATGTAAATACTGCCATACCATCTCACGACACTACAGCCCTTCAGGCAGAACCAAAGCAGGACTATTTACCCCAGCATATCCCAAATATTTGAATGTGGAGCAGAAACTATGTTGAGTTTTAATCTGTTTATTTTTCTGTATTTCCGTATTTACGGGTGTTTCTGGCAATAATGAAAATGTGTTCTATAGAACAATCAGATATTTCGCAGAGAAAGTAGTTTTGTATTTTACATGTGTTTATTTTTACACAGTTGATGGGAATGACACGGATGTGAATCACAGTTTGAACACCCAGTCAAATGACATGTTCTCCTGCAGAGGGCTTGGGCTGGGTTACAGTAAACGAATGCAAACAAAGCAAAACATGTGCTTCTTTTCGATCGATTTCCAATAACAAGAATGTTTATCTTATTTGTGTCCAACTACAGAATATTTAAAGTTCACTATGATGTCGAATACAAAACCAAAAATGTATAAGTAGTATATTATGTACTAGGATCAACTGAAGCTATCTGATGAAAGCAAGTGTTACATTTATTAATTATACCAGCAATAAAAAGTGTATATAAAGTTTTGTTAGGCCCAGAACTGAGCCTTGAAGAACATTGCTTAATGACTCTGCACGATTGCCAATGCCAGTGTTTTACTCAGAGTGGTCCACCACTAAATGAATACCCTGCCAACAGTGGTCCAGTACCGATACCGTAATTGTACATCCTCATTGTGGACCTATATGGCAGGTGGACTGTAAAGTGACCAGTTACATGGAAGCGTTTCTAAAAAGTGGATGTGCAGGTTATACTACTAGAATGGCTAAAGGAGATGAATGATGCCTCTATACATGATGCATACGTGACGCATGAAGGTTTTTTCCCCTAACGTTGGAGCTTGATATCGGGGGACAACACAAATTTCAATCAGTCCAGAATACCAGATTTAGACTCTTTGTCTTGTCTTCACTTTTTTATTGAGCAATAAAATGTCCTCTCTATTTCTCTGTATATACACGAAACCCAAATACATGAAATTTGACTTTAATGATAAATAGGCTATTTAGTTGAACGGTCTGGATCTGAGGTGGAGTATTTTTTCCTAGAGGAGGGGTGGTTTTAGGGGAGAACAGCAGTTTGCGGGTTTTTTCAGCCTATCTATAGTCATTATTTTATTTCTATGGACCAATTAAAATGAGAAACCGTCGCCGTCGTGCCGAGGACTTTAGATAGAGTTTAGAAAGTTGTATCAAAAGTACACAGACTCATTTATTTACTTTTCCAGGAGGAGCAGTATATTTGAACTGCTGCAGTGTGGGTTTCATTGATGTTGACCTCTGAGACAAGCAGCTACAGCTTTCCTTACACTGGAAATCTTTTCTTTTTGAAAACCACGGAATGTTGATTTCTGAGGGTTTCTGTGACAGCTGCCACATTACAGTGCATCCACATTACATCATGCAGTAGAGATGCAAGTAAAGATCAGTGGGGGAGATCACCACCTTTATTATATTAGAAAACACCTCACACGGGTCGTTATAGGCGCTTTTCTCTAGGTCATTAGAAAACAAGATTTCAACTTTCACAGCTATGCTGATGACACGCAATTGTATATTTGCATTCCTTTGTAAACACGGCAGACGGTTTTACAATTTCTCAGCCAAGTACGAAAGCCTGATTGTGAGACTCTGTTTTATTTTGCATGTCAACTCAACGCGTGTCACTGAAGCAGCTTTTTATCATTTTAGAAAAATCTTCACATTTGGCCTTTTCTGTCTCAGACCGATGCAGTGTAACTTGTTCATGTGTTTGTTACAAGCAGAGTTGATCGCTGTACTGGTCCTCTGACTCGGGCTCCTAAGAAAACAGTCCTCCCCCTTCAAGTACAGCAACCCAGCAGCACGGACCCTAACAGACACACTCTTATACATACAGTGCTGTAGAAGATTATCGTGTGCTCCAAGGCAGAGTTATTTCTATGAGCTCTTGTAACCTGAAAGCCCAGATACTCTTCATTTACATATACAGTTCACTGTAGAGTACACTCTCAGCTGCTTAACAGACACGCTATTATTTCGTTACTCAAGCGTGCTGAAATGGATTTATGTACGGTTGTGATTTGTGTTTATGTAAATATTGTGGTTCTCTCACGACACTGCAGCCCTTTCAGACAGGACTTTCTACCCCAGCATCTCCTAAATATTTGAATGTGGAGCAGGAATTAGGCTGAGTTCTATATTTCCATATTTACGTGTATTCTAGCAAAATTTAAAATGTGTTATTTAGCACAATCAGATATTTCAGTACTATCTCACGACACTGCAGCCCTCTCAGACCAGACACAACGATGTGGTGCTGTCTACCTCAGCACCTCCTAAGTATGTTTGTACGCTGCTTTCAATCCGTTTATTTTTCCATCGTTCCAGATTTCCATGTATTTGTCAATATTGAAAATGTGTTGTATAGAACAATCAGATATTTCAGAAAGAAAATAGTTCTGGGTTTTATAAATGATTTACACATGTTTATTTTTGATTTCTGTGAAGCACTTTGAGCTGCCAATGGTATGAAAAATGGTCTATAAATAAAAAATAAATATTATTATTATTTATATATTTATTTTTTATTATATATTTTATGGATTTATTATTATTATTATTATTATTATTATTATAGTTTTATGGAGAGGAAGGGAGTTTTATCTGTGATCACCAAAGCCTGACATAAATGTAACATGTGTGAAAAGGGTTCCATACAAGGGTTCCAGGTGAAGAGCTAATCTGTTTAATCTTTGGTACCAGGTTATACAGGTGTTTTTAATTTCACCTTATTCATATTTGTATTAAGAATGTTGTGGATGGCCCTAGTCGGCAAGAGTGCTTAAGCAGACATGCCTCACCATTCGTCCAGTGACTTGACACCTTGAGTTTTCAGTTTATTGGCACGTTGACGGAACCCATAGTAACTTAAATCTTACTGGTACTAATGACATGTGGTTATTAAAGGCAGAGTATCGTAATACCTTTCTAGTATCAGTATACCATGCGGCAACAGCGGGATTGTCACTAAACATCACATTATTAATGTATCCATTATTATGGCCTAAGTAATTTTTTTAAAGGCCAAACTATTAAATATACTTCACTAAACATTAATAAATTCTGCAGAGCCTTTCAGACATCATAGGTTACTTTACAGGGAACTGATAAACTGAATGATCCCTATGAATGAACTTCATTCAGCTTGTCAGGATGTTTTCCACAGTTGGCCTGTAGAAGTTTAAGCTGTTGTGTCAGATTTACCCCCCTCGCCTATCAGAGGAAGTGGGGGAACTGCTGGGTTTTTTTTTTTTTTGACAGTGTGGAATTGTTGATAACTGTGGAAGGACTGTGTTGTTGTGTTCATAACCAGGAAGACATCAGTAGATTTGCTTATGTAGTAGGCAAAATGATGGGGGGTCATAGGAAGTGCTAGGAAGACTGCTCTTTATGCGGAATATGATAGGATCAGTGTTTTAAATACCACAGGTAGGTGAAATATTACATCTTTCAGTGCTGTCCATATAAATATCTGTACATGCACATATGACGAGACAGGGTTTCATAGTGTGTATATAATGAGTAACAGATTATTATTTGTTTGACCTAAATCATTTGTGATAGTGACCATCGACGTAGATCCAGCAGTGACACCATGATGGGAAGACACACAACTGGTCTCCTTTTGCAAATGCAACCACCTGCTGCTCAACACACACACAAAAACACATCCTCTCACAACCTCTGAGAGGCTGCAGCACCGAGGCTGGTAATCATATCATCCCCCAGTATTTCTCACCATCAAGTTGGCAAGTCTGTACATATTAAGCTTCAGACTACACGCATAATTTCATCAGTCCATACTGTTTTTTATTAATACGTTTGATGAAAGATGAAAGAAAAAGAACCCCAGAATTTAATCACAGGTCCTACAGATACCACAGTTCCTGCTCTTGATGTCAAAATGCAGGCATCTGTCATTAGAAAAGGACTGCATAAATTTCACCCACATGGGAGGTGTGGCAGGAGGAACATCAGAATGAATGTCTTGGCAAATACCTGAACAGTATGTTATGGACAGATGAGTGAAAGCCAACGTTTGGTAATAGCATCAGAAAGCATGTTTGGTGAAAACCAAAGCCACCATTTGATCAGAAGAATCTTATACCCCCTGTAAAGCATGGTGATGGAGATGTTATGGTTTGGGGTGCTTTGCTGCCCTGGTGTCTGGCCGACCAATCACAGAATCAACCACAGATTGCCTTTCGTATGAGGAGGAAGTTGAAGCTGAGGAATTGGACAGGATAAAGGTCTCAAGCCTACCAGTAAACCTGGGCTTTAGTTTTAGTGTAGAGTAATGTTAACGATGAGCTATATAGAGTATGGTTTTGGAGACTTTACACTGCTGTATATTGTTATTGCAGCAATTGCTTCCCTTCAGCTTTTAAAGGAAGTGGAGTTGTGCATTTTTGACAGTGTGTGATGTGTTGCAGAATTCTGAATGAATGAGAGTTGAATAGGCATCATTCCACTGGAATCTGGAAATACAGGGTTACATGCCTGACCAATATGGTCACAAAGGAAAGCTGCCAGCATCAGGCAGTGCAGATTGTGTTGCTTGGTTATATGGCTTGGACCTTTCAGTGTGCTTCTGAGTTAACAGAAATGTCAGACAACTTGGGACAGAATTCCGTCTTGCAGTAAAGACAGTAAGCCCATTTGTCATTGCCCATTTGTCATTTGTCTCTTGAATTCAGCAATGAACTCCCATTCTTTTCTGTCTCATCGAGCGTGTACTGTAGAGTGTGAAATGCTGAGCGTGTTTTTCTGAATGTGTGTGCTGTGTCTGAAGCAGTATGTATTTGTACTGTGTGTATCTATTTTTAAATAAAGTTTCATTTTAATCTAATTTCCCTTTTCTTAAGTGTATTATTATTATTACTATTATTATTATTATTATTATTATATGTTTGAATTAAATAAAATGTACAGACATGTCTAGCCAAACAAACTCAGGAATTAACTAAACATAACAGAGGTGCAAACAACAGATTAGTGATGCGCAGCTCGATCACGTCTGTGTGCGCAAAAACAGATTTTAACTAGATTTACTTAACATTTCACATGGCGCTCAAATGTTTCCCAATCTTTTTAAAAATAATCTTATAAATCACTTATAATAGTCACTTACAATAATCACTTAAAATTATAAATCATTTATAAGTGCAGCATATATCATTGGCTTAGAAACATTTCATTTAACTTAATAATGGAATAAATCATAAAAGCGGGACTGAAATTAAATTAGCTACCTGTTTTGGCCTTTTTCTCTGGATATTGTATAGTTTACATTTATTTCCAAAATATTAGAATAGTTACTCATACCACAAAAATCTATTCCTAAAATACTACAATGAAGTAATTTATGTTTGTAAATCAACAACGGAATATAAATGCACAAAAACTGCCAATTCTAGGCCATAAATCTGTCTTAGAAAACATTCTGCAATGGTCGCACCAAGTGATATTTGGTTGCACCACATGATGTTTAAGTTTGATCCAAATTTACAGATACAAAATCTGACTGCCTAAACAAAATTAGCTGGCTTCCCACAAAAAGAAATTATGAAATTTATTTTAAAAATATATATTAGTAGTAATAACTTAATATTCATATTTCTTTGAGGTCATACCACATGATATTCAGATGTGGCAACTACCTACGAGCTGTTAAAAAAAGTTATTCTAAAAGTTATTAATTTGTGAAAGTCTTAAAGGGGTCATTTTTTATGGTCACCCCTCGTGGCATTTTATAAAATAGACATTAGCAGACAAGCTTTGTTTGTATTTTATGATACAATAAATGATGAAATGAAAAATAAAAAATACTTTGCAGTTTTAGACATGACTACAAAACACTGTCATGACAAATATGGCAGAAAATCAAGATGAATAGATTTAGAGTCATTTCAAAG
>JAVGWN010002630.1:0-10943 GCA_034552555.1 Semaprochilodus insignis
TATATATACATGGTCCTAACGCACAGCCGTCATCTGAGCATGTAGAGGATGAACTTCATTCACTTTTCTATAGAGGGCCGCAAGTCAGAGCGCCTGACCCAAATGCACGTAACGTTATTCAAACCAACAGCGATTTCAGCCTGCACATGAGTGGCATGTCATATCCACCACCTTTGCCTGTCCAGTCACATAATTTGAGACATCTGCTCTGGTTGGTTGGAGTAACCTTACATGCATTTGGGTTAACTTCATCCTCTACATGCCCAAATGACGACTGTGCGTTAGGAGCACTATTATACATGCCTTTGCAGTAGTGTCTATAAAGCTTTTGTTGTTGACAATCGATGCAACCTACTCCCAAGCTCTTTCTGCCATGCAGCGCCTAGCGGCAAATTAAAGTAGCATTTATTTCCAGTAACTATTAACTTAGTACTGACCCTGTAAGTATGAAAGCACAATGAAATCATGAACAAACTGTGCATATCTATTGTGCGTATCATTCCATATATATCAAAGTATATATATGTGCAACCCCTAATGTATATATGTGTGTGTATGTATGTATGTGTAAATACACATATACATATACATATACATATACTGTACATACACATATCCATATATTTTGACTGCATTTCTGTCCTGCTCTTTTTTTGCCTTACAGTAGTTCAATATGGAAAATAGCCAAATCACACATACAGTCACATCAGCATTCTGTGGAGGAAGTGGAGGAAATGGGGAAATAAGTAATGCAGAAATGTGGGGAGATCAAAGGGTCAGACCCCCGGCTGTCCTCCCCCACCACACACACACACATGCACATACACACATGCATATATGCTTCTGCTGAGCTCTGACTTCACTACAACCCTCTCACTCCAGACAGCAGCCGGCTGGGTCATTACTCTTAAGCTATAATTTTTCACTTTATCCTAAACGCTCAGTAATGCTTCACATTTACTCACAGCCACTTAATTCTAACATGCCGACACTCATCATGAAACCTCCACTAACGCCGTGCTCTGGGAAATTTCTGCTGACGTCTGTATCATCCAGATCATTTTTCTTTACATAAAGGTCCTCGGCATGGTACGTAGACGCTGATAAGGGTTTCAGACGTACCGTTCACCCCCCACCCCAAACTAAGCTCCAGACACGGCCTGTTTTGAATGTATTGTTTTCTCGTGGTGTCATGAAAAGCAATACCTTTACACACAGCCACAGTTTCAACCTATAGCTTAGCCCTGCCCATTTGAAGTTATAAGGACTGTTTCAGCTCAGTATGAGGCACAGCACAGGATAGCCAATCAGAACAAAGCTCATTTGCATATATCAGTCTTATATCAGCACAGCCTGTTTGATTGTAAGGGATAAAGAGATGTTGAGGCTGTAAACGGTCCTGTTAAAGGGAATTGAATGAACGACAGAAACAGGTAGGAGGAAGGTCAGATATGGGCCCACACCCTCAAAAACGGTTCTTCATGGGTTCTTTAGAAAAGACAATGGTTACTTGTAGAACCGTGAACACTCTGAATGAATAAATGCTTCTGTGCATGATTACATGGGAACCTTTTCATAGGGTTCTTTAAAAAGGTTCTGTGCATCTCTGAAATCAGTTTCCTGGTTCTATTTATTTGATAAGAATTCTCGTATCTCATCAGTGGAGTTTGTTCTTGATCCTGTTTGAGGATTTCAGCCCTCGGCTCTGAATCTCATGCTGTCTTCACACAAAGGCACCCCCCACTGTTTCCACAGGCTTTACCTTCAGGGACTGATTTGGATGATTCTTCAGCTTCAGGTTTTTCAGCCTCCTTCTCGATCTCCTTATCCTCGCTCACTTGTTCTTGTATGTCTGTAAATCCAAGAAGTGAGCAGAGAAGCTTATCCAAAAGGCATTATTACCATGCATTCAAGGAAATGACAGAAGAAAGGAGCTGATATATGATACATGGTTTTGTGCATTGGCCTATATTTCAACACAACAGTAAGAGTAATAAGTGACGTTATAGACCGTATCATTTACCTTATGATTTATCTGTAATTATCAAGGACTGTTTTGATTGAGCTTTAAATCAGTAAACAACAGTGAATACAGTTAGCAGGACAATGCCAAGTAGCTTAAAGTATTTCTTATTATACCACTATTGGGACTGAAGTAAATCTGTTAAATTGACTACATGTTGAGGCCTTTAAACAAGATCAGATCATTTTTATTGAATTCTTCCCCTGAAATTCACGTTCATATGACTCCTAGTGTAACCGGTAGCACTTTTGAGCTACGGTAAGGCTTGTGTGGACACTGCCAGCCACTATAGTTGGAGCTACAGCGCTTCGACTTTGCCGCAGGTGTTTGGAGTTAGGAATTAGCGTTAGCATTTAAGCATAGTAGCAACCTCTGGTTTGGAGCTCTTATTCTGCCCCCCCCCTTTAAAGGGCCTTAAAGCCACTGCATTGCCGCCTACATAGTTACTCAGTGCAGCTACTGCTGTTTTGCCTTGTTTGGATTTGTTTAGTTGCATATTGTTTAGATTTTGTTTGTTTTCTTTAGGGGAACTTTAAGGCTGTAATACTTTGTCAGCTGAGCCTTTAAACCTCAGGTTTTGTTTTATGTACATATTGTTTGTTTTATTATGTTCTTTGTATTAATTTGACGGGGGTTCAGGTATGTTGGCTGGGTGGTTCCTTTTTTTTTAGTTTAATAGCTTGTGGCTCTTCATGCTAGTGTGATAACCCTGGTTTATCTTTCTCTTGTAAGGCACCTGAGTGTATGAAGTGTCCTCCTGGTGGTTGGGTGCTCATGAGGCGCCTTTTCCTGGTCTCCTTCACTGGCTTCTCGGCACCCTGTTTTGCTGTGGTACTCTTGCAGTGTGTGTTCATGTGCACTCTGCATTTTTTTTGCGTGTGGTGATCAGGACGGAGTGCTCAGTATTGTCCTTTCTTAGTATTCTAGATTTAAATTTTATAGTACTTTTGTTTATATTTCTTATCTTATCTTAATTCACACGTGAAGCCACTTGGCATTGGAACCCCTAACGGCCAGTATATCAAGCCTTGGGGCTTTGGTACATTGCACTAAATTCTTTTAAAATTTATGTTTAATAAATTTATGGTTTTTATTGATTGAGGTATTTGTGCCTCGGTATTAAAGAGCTTAATTGTTTACCTCAAACCCGCATCTCGAAAGCTTATTGTGTTTCAAGCACACGCTTTAGATAACTTATTCACCTGTGTAATATTTCCTGAGCTGCAGTTCCCTAGGTGGCGTAGTCGGGTGTCAAGCTTATAGGTTAATGAAGGTCACACCAGGCATATTCAATCTATTGATTAGAGGCCCTGGAGTTTGCTATGTTGATCAATTGCTATGTTGCTATATTGATATAATTTGTAATGACAAATATAAAAATGAGAAAGTTGGCCGTTGATGTCGTGCTAAATCTCCAGTGTTGTTGATTAAACATTTTGGCATAATCTAAAAATTTTGTTTTTGCATTGTGTTGAAATTTCATGATGAACTGACCTATAGAAATATGCAAAAGTACTTGGGTGGGGGGGAAACTGATGTATGTTGCAAGTGATACAGTATTGTGTAGTTCTACACAAACGCACCTCTGTGCAGTCAGCCTCCTTCTGAAGCCTAGGGTAATGGTTATGCTAAGCAATGGTGCCAAATCTCATGTATCAAATAAATCTGACCTTGAATTTGGAAACGGATAAAAAAAAAAACTTCACTTTTACAGAAAATGTTTTTATGAGGCTTCTCGCTGATATATTTTTGTTGATAAACGTTTTGAGGAGGAGCCATCACAGCCCTCTTTATTTTAGTTTAGTTTAGTTTAGTTTCCTTCTACTGAATATACTCTAATTAATAAACTCCTATTGCATATATTCTATGTTCTCTTTATTTAGTTTAATTCAATTTTTTCTTACTTGTACTGCACTCCTATTATTGCATATACTTTACGTTTTCTTTATTTAATTTTTAATTTTATTTCTACTGCATATATTCTGTTCTTTTTTTCTCCTACTGTATATATTTTATGTTCTATTTATTTTATTTTGTTTTATTTCTAACTCCTACGGTTGCACAGATTTCTTGTCCTCGTCATTATTATTTTTCTGGGTTGCTATCTTAACTGCGTTAGTGTGGATAGCACTTTGAATCACAATTGCTTATAAAAAATAGATGCTTTATAAATTAAGATTTGATTTGATTTTTCTTTTCCATCTGAAATACCGTCAGCTAATTTGGGCCCCTCAGTCAGGCTCTCTGCAGCTTCCAGTTTCTCAGTTTCATCACAGCCGTTATTACAATCATCTAGAGTGCCATTTGCAGTATGATTATCTGTCTGTTCATTGTCAATGCAGCCTTCATCATCAGACTCGCTATTGTCTGAGGAGGTGATGTGCTTTGTAGCAACTGTCACAGATTTCATTGTCTGATTTGTAAGTGTCATCAGTGGGGGGCTCCTAACGGCACTCTACTGTACCCACTGTCAAGCTAGACTAAACTGAGAGCTGTCATCAGATCTGCTTAGTCACTGTCATCTCTGCAATCCCCTACATCAACTCTTCTTAGCCTTTCATCATCAACAAGACGCTGCCTGTCAAAAGTTTCCAACTGTTACTTTCTCTGTCAGTTTGCAATAATTTCATATTAAAAATGATCCGAGTTTATTCCGAGGAAAACAAGATCCCATTTCTACATAAGCTCACCAGACCAAATATGAGTCACCTGTGACTGGAACGTACCTAATAGCGTGTAATACCTCCACAAGCACCAATAACAGCTGTGATTGGATCTGGCATGTACTGGACAAGTTTCTGGATGTAGAATTCCCTGTAGACTGGGATTTTAGCCACTGCTGGTAGACCCGTATGACGGTACACTTCCATACACCTGCAGATTCAGCTACTTCCTTCACACTATGGTCTTTGGCACGCCCAAATGCAGTCACTCCTTTTAGCCAATCATTAACATCTGCTTTTTGTAAGCCTCCTTATCTTCTTCTGCTTCAGCCTTTACTGCTGGTTCTGCTTTGGCCTCATCCTTTCCTGCCTCCTCCTCTTCCTCATCTTTTTCCTATTCTTCTGCCTTTGTTTCCTCTTTCTTCTCCTTCTCCTCTTTCTCCACCTTTTCTTTATCTTTGGCTTTCTTTTTCTCTACTACTGGTTCAGTCTTTGCCTCCTTCTCCTCCTCCTCCTCCTCTTCTTTTTCCACCTTTTCTTTTTCTTTGACTTTCTTTACTACTGGTTTAGCCTTTGCATCCTCCTCCTCCGCCTCCTCCTCTTTCTTATTTTTCTCCTCTTTTTCCAACTTTTCTTTATCTTTGGCTTTCTTTTTCTCTACTACTGGTTCAGTCTTTACCTCCTCCTCCTTCTCCTCCTCGTCCTCCTCCTCCTCTTCTTATTCAGCTTCTTCTGCTGCCTATCATTAGCCAATCATTAACATCTGCTTTGGAGCCATTTTCCACACATGGAACGAGACATTCACTGCACTGTTCCACCTCTTCTCAATCTATGAATCCCGTCACTCACACTCCGCAGGTATTTATAGTCCCAACAGCGCCATCTGTAGGAGCCTGAAGTTACTACCACCTTAAACACGCAAGGTGAATCATTTTTGGTCCAGTGAGCTTATATATATTATTTGACTTTTTCTTTTGCGCTCTCTCAAAACACATTTATGCAAGCACCAGCAATTGCAGATCTCTGGAATTTTACGGGAGTGGCAAAGGAGTGGCACAGAGTTTTGGCTGGGTGTCATGTTTATAGTGCAGATTTATATAGTGAGGTATCCATGCAACCTTCTGAGCACTGAGCAAACTGTCAACAATGCACAACAATAGCATGTATAGTTTATCTGTTCTGATCCAATGTGTTTGGAAAATAACTGCTTTGCCAGACAGAAATGATGTTTTGAGTGGGGTTGGGAAAAAGTGGCTAGCTTGGGATGGGTATTTAAATTTCGGAACGCCTTACATTCCGCAGTGTCATAACATTAGACTACAACCTCATAGCAGTGCAGTCATCATTATGCATATTCCAACGCTCCTGCCAACGTAGATACATGAACCCAAACAACAATGCAACACACTTCACTATTCAGCATTCGTCCGCTCACCACAGCCACAACTTTGATCACATAACAGCTCAAATTGGACAGCTGAGAAAACAACACAGCAAACTTGAAACCTAGCTAAAGCATACTACTAAGGTGGGCATGGAAACATATCTTACATTTGATGACTTGATGTGCAGAAGTAGACACATGCTTTCATATTCACACGTAGCCATTTTAGCTTTTCTACATTTCCAAAGAGCACCAAATTGGGAAAACAAAGACCTTTTTGGTGGGGGNCACCTATTGCAGCTCCGATCACTATCACTGGCTCTTCTTTGGCTCCTTGATCAAGATCAGCATCTGCTTTGAGAGCCTCTTCGTCCTCCTTGTCTTCAGTTTGGTCGTCTTTGTCTTTTTGGTCATCGTCTGTTGTGTCGTCATCTTCAGCTGCAGCCTCACCAGCAGCTGGCTCGGCTACTTTTTCAGCTTTGTCCTCCTCGTCTGCACTTTCACCTTCATCGATGTCTTCCTTCTTGTCTTTCTCATCAGCAGCTCCGTCTTCATCCTCCTTACTATCATCCTTATCTTTTTCGTCAGCTTCTGCTGGAGCGGTAATTGCTGCTTCTGTATCATCGCTCTCATCAGTATCTTTGTCATCTTTAGCCTCTTCGGGGGAAGTCACCTCCTCCCCAGGTGCTGGAACCTCAGGTCTGGCATCAGTGCCACTCACATCATCGGCTTTATCATCATCAGCAACAGGAACAGGAACAGGCTCTTCATCTTTGTCTTCGTCAGTCACGTCCTTATCGATGGCACCAGCAGCTGCCACTTCCTCTTCTTTGTCCGCCTCCTTCTCTTCATCTTCATCAGCAGGTTCAGCTGCCTTTTGTTTAGTCGTTTCATCTTCTTCTTCCTCTTCCTCTAATTCAGCGGTTTTATCAGCCTCCTTATCTTCTTCTGCTTCAGCCTTTACTGCTGGTTCTGCTTCGGCCTCATCCTTTCCTGCCTCCTCTCCCTCGTCTTCTTCCTCTTCTTCTGCCTTTGCCTCCTCTTTCTTCTCCTCCTCCTCTTTCTCCACTTTTTCTTTTTCTTTGGCTTTCTTTTTCTCTACTACTGGTTTAGCCTTTGCCTCTTCTTCCTCCTTCTCCTCCTCCTCCTCTTCTTCTTCCTCTTCTTTTGCCTTTGCTTTCTTTTTCTTCTCCTCTTTCTCCACCTTTTCTTCATCTTTGGCTTTCTTTTTCTCTACTACTGGTTCAGGCTTTGCCTCCTCCTCCTCCTCCTCCTCTTCTTCTTCATCTTCTTCTGCTGCCTCCTCCTCCTCTTCTTCATCTTCTTCTGCTGCCTCCTCCTTCTCTTCTTCGTCTTCCTCCTCCTCTTCCTCCTCCTCCTCCGCCTCTTCACCCTCCTGCACCACAGAAGCTGCCTCTTCCTCCTCTTCTTCTTCCTCCTTCTCTTCTTCATCCTGCAGCTTTTCCTCCTCTTCCTCCTTCTCTATGATCTCCTTGGCCCGCAGCTCTGCAACTAGGTGAATACCACATGTAGTGAGATAGTTATATACCATGCGGTGTCAAATTGATCAAGCCGTTAATGATACTTATACATCCAGACCTGCTGTGTTTGCCTGGGTATACATCATGTGTGTAGACGGTTTTAGCTAAACTGGATCTACTTCATTTTCTGAGCATACCATAAGCACTGTGAGATTAATCGTTGTGGTGTAGAGCTATAGAGGCATGCATGCTTGGTTAGATCATTTTGGTTAACCAATCAGTGAGTGGAGCTGAAGTAGCATTCAGTAAGAGCGTAGAGTTGTACAGTGTAGAAGTGCTGATCTACACACAACTCAAAGCAACACTTTCAAGTCAAGAGGCTTTTATTGCCATTCCATCCATGTACAAGTACACAGTGGAGTGAAATTATGTACCTCCAGGAACAAGGTGGTACAAAGTGCAAATGTGCAGACATAAGTGTGCAAACAAAAAATTCAACTAGAAAACAATCCAATAAATACGATAAATTAAACAGACACTAGACACAGTAAACAGACAGGACAGTGCAGCACTGACACAGCACTCATTTCTGGACGTGAGGTAGTGGAATAAGGTGCAGAGAGATTTAACATGCTGTGAGCTGAGAGTTTATGCAGTCAGATAGCGTACATAAACACGGCAGTGTAGCAACGGCAGAAATAAAAATGATCTAAAATTTGCTTCTGTAGTTTTGCATGGAAGCTCTGAGGCTAATGCGGCTAGAGAATGCCTAACAATTTCTGGAACCTAAAACAAACCCATCCAGGGTGCGAAATACAGGGGGTCCTGAGGGGTCCGGGAACCCCCTAATTACCCCTTCTCAAATCGGCGAGAATCAGCAAGCTTCTGTATTTGGTATTCTCATCTAACTAGAGCTGCACCACTGGTCTGCCTCAGGGTAGCGCTGTAGGGAATTACACTCATCATCCAACGAATAGTTGCACAAATGACTTGCACTCAGTCAGGGTTGAGAACGGTTTGTTTGTCACACGGTTTGTTGTGCCCATATCATGATAAAAAATACATTCATCATCATTTATTGTTCCTGGTGATCTTTATCTTCCTTCCCAATAGCACTGTAGTCCCACACTTCCATCTGGGTGCAACTATTCTTTTGATGATGAGTGTAGTTCAGCCAGTTGGTCCTTCACAGGCTAGAAACTGTACCTCTGTCTGGGATACCTCAGAAAAACTGTACAATATCCCACAACATATTAACATAAACCTGAACACTTTCCCAGTGAAAAGCTGAACACTGTCCCAACAGTGGAAAGAGTGAATTGACAGAAGAGGAGATGTGTAAGAGTTCAGTTCATTGGAGGACAACTACTAGAAAAGAGCATTACTGAATACCAGGCACACTGAATACATCCCTGCTAAAAATACCATGCTAGACCAGTATGGGTGCCAGAGTGGTCTAGGCTGGTTTATGCTGGTCTGGTGCTGGTCACAAGATTGACCAGCTTACCAGCAACCAAACCACAACTTATGCTGTGGTGGTCAGGAAGACAAGAATTCCATTGCTGCTTACCAGCATCCAAAAGACAACATACTGTCACTGTCAGAGCAAAACCTTACACTGTAACGTGCAATAGAAGGCAATATAAAAGATAGTTTAACAATATTTCATTGTTGTCTTAAAAAAACAAGTATTTCTATTTTTTCTATTTTGCCCTTTCTGCATAATTTGAGCTCAGATGCCTGTTGCATCGTGTGAGAGTTTAACAATGACTAGACCAATAAAAATGGGATAGCAATAGCAATAGAAATCTCTTCAAATAACATCGTTACATTAACATACACTAAACGTATGGAATGTTTTTACCTGCTCCAGTAAAGTGACCATTTTGGAGATACTTGTTTTGCTTTGACGATAGGCAGCGGTGGACGAAGTACACAAACCATGGAGTGTAGTTAAAGTAGAGATACCCAAGGTAAAATCCTCCTCCAGTAACAGTAGAAGTTCCTCTCTTTAGACCTCCACTTGAGTAAAAGTACTAAAGTATTTACCTTCAAATGTACTTAAGCGTGGAGAGTAACAGTAGCATGATTTATTATGGCTCTAATGTCCTATTATCATTTCTGGAACAAGACTCTTAATCAGCTCAGTGTAGGTGAAGAGACTCTAGTGTCTCTCAGTCCACCAGTCTTTAATAGAGGCTCATTAATTAGTCTGACACTGATGTCTATTACAATGACCATAAGCACAGAACACTGAAGGAGAACAGGTTCCGTTAGCTAGAACTATAAAATAACTTTTTGCAAACAAGTAAAGTTTAGGTTTAAGATTTATTTGCAACTTAGTTACAAGTTCAAGTTTAATTAAACTTGCTTTAAACAGCTTCACTAATGAGTTTCTCCTTTACTGTACTGTATTTGTAGGTATCTGTTCATAAACTAGCCAAAACTAATTTATTATAAAGAAAATAGTTTTTGTATAAATGCAGAAAAAGACGCTCGCCAGTCATGAGTGCATGTGTACATATTTCTATATTGTGGTCTATTTACCCACAAAGTCAGGAACAACATGTTTGATCTGTTTACTAACCCCGTCCTGCTTTACCTGCCTTCCTCCAGGTGTTCCTGGATGTAGTCCAGGCCAGAAATGGACATTTGCATGGATGCCAAGAATCCATGAATAAGCTTGTTTTGTTTTGACGTGTTACGTTTTTACACGCACATAATCCAAAAGGGACTACAAATTTCCTATAATGTAGTGGAGTTAACGTACAAAGTTGTCCAAAACGGAAGTACTTCGGTAAAGTACAGATAAACAGAAAAACTACTTAAGTATAGTAGCTAATTACATTTACTTCATTACTGTTCACCACTAGCTTAAAATGTCTGTATTTATTCTAGAACTGTCAAGAAGGTTCCTGCCACAGGCTTAGTACGAATTTCGACATTTCTGGCCCAAACTGAAAGTCTAGCCCTAATCATCATGGTTCACCTCTGGATGACAGTGTCGGAGAACATAAGCAAGTCTATTAAAACGCAGTTTGAAGCCATTGTGTGAAGATTTAAGTTTGCGTAATGCTAACCTGGCCGCTAAAGGCCTCTATTGCTCCTAAGCCCCATTAGCCTCATAATTCCTGTGAAGTGAGCTGGAAAAAGCTTAAGAATAATTAACATGCACAGATCCGCAGGGGCGAAACTGAAATCAGGATGCAATATTTTAACTGAATTATTTTTGGTAGGGAGAAAAAACCCAGTCATGACCATTTACAATAATGATAGCAGCCCTTATGAAATCTAATAACGAGATGCTCTGATAACATGCAAAGCATCTTTAATACGTTTAATTGACACTTCGGGTTTAAAGAGCCACTTCGCTTGAATGCAACATATATATA
>JAVGWN010002631.1:0-10943 GCA_034552555.1 Semaprochilodus insignis
GTCGGCGCGGGCGGTCGTGTGGATGCTCGTACGGTTGTCGGCGCGGGCGGTCGTGTGGATGCTCGTACGGATGTCGGCGCGGGCGGTCGTGTGGATGCTCGTACGGATGTCGGCGCGGGCGGTCGTGTGGATGCTCGTACGGATGTCGGTGCGGCCGGTCGTGGTTTAATGTCTGACCGTTTCTCTGCGTAAAGGTCAGAGCTGTCATCGGATGAGCTGCTCTTCCTCTTGTCCTCGTCGTCATCATCGTCATCGTCGTCATCATCGTCGTCGTCATCGCTGGAGAGACTGCTGAAGAGACGAGGAGGAGGTTACAGACTGGACGCTGCGCCGTGTGTCCTGACTGAGCTCTGAGTGGGTGATCTCACCTGTCTGACCTGTCCGTCAGGTCACTGTCCTCAGACTGAACAGGTGAGGGAATCCCAGCCCTGCCCTCAACACCTGCGACACAAACACATCAGAGATGATCACTCTGGCACTATCGATTATACCGGCAATCAAAACTGATCAGTAATAAACTATTCAGAGTCATCCACACGTTCTAAACCAGGAATACCAGGAATACCAAGAGGACTTTAAACAGCTGGAGCTGCGGCTCCAACCGCACCATCAGCTAACACCAGGATCAACACTTCCAGGACACTGCAGAGGGTTAAAGACCACGTACAGTGTCCCGGGTGGTCATTAAGGTGTTGCTAGGACACTGTCATGGTATCCCAGATAGTTTCCACTATTTTACTAACAGAATTCCACATAAAACTGATACAGAACCAAAGATTTGGTAGGTTCTGGTTCTGTTTACATCCCAAACACTGAATTATGGGGGATTTCTGAGGTGGAGTTTCCCTTTAGCTGTGAACAGGGCTGCACTAGTGAAGGACCGAACCGGTCCTTTAACAATCGGAGGATTCAGACGTACATGGTCGGTTCTTGTCTTCTTTAGACGGCGGCCATTTTGGAGGACTCCTGGAAATACAGGAAACACATACAGTGAATGATCCAGACGTTCCGAACACCGGAGAGTCATCAGCCTCCATGAGTGAGACTTAAACATGTAGAAATCAGTAACTGGACTAAACTGGACCTGAACCTGAACCCACTAATACTGAGCTGGCACAGAGAACAGACCCTCTAATCTCAGGGTCACCGTATCGGGCAGAAAGCGGGCGTGTGTATCAGTGCGGTAACCTGTCTGTGAGGGTGGAGTTGGGCGTGAGGTTCACTCTCGCCCTGAAGTTGGTCAGGGTGCTGAGGCACTTGTAGAACTGGCCGTAGCAGCTCCTGCAGACGAACTGGGACAGCGCCGGGTCAGGGAGCAGCGGGACACCCAGGAGACGATGGAAATCCCGGCAGAAGCGTTCAGAATCTGGAGGTTTCCCAAAGATGCGCCGCAGCCGGCGTGTGGTGAAGTGACCGTGGCACAGGCGGCACTGCCCGGTGGGCACCTTGTCTGCATTGCCGGTTTTGCCCGGTGTGGCCTGTTGCCCGAGCCCCGGTCGCGCCTGTTTGGCTTTTGGCTTCAGCGGGTCCGGCTGTTCCGCTCGGCGCCGGCGGACAGCCTGACCGCGCTGCATGACCTGTGCAGGATCCACGACTTCACGAGGAAAACGACACTGCAGACAAACAAACAAACAAACAAACAGTTCATACTAATCATACACAAACAACACACCTGGATTATACAGGTACGCAGCCAGACTACATCGCGCACACCTGGATTATACAGGTACGTGGCCAGACTACATCACACACACCTGGATTATACAGGTACGCAGACAGACTACATCGCGCACACCTGGATTATACAGGTACACGGCCAAACTACATCGCGCACACCTGGATTATACAGGTACGCATCCAGACTACATCGCGCATCACACACACCTGGCCGTCCGGTCTTAGTCGTTAGTACACTGGTGCCCCGCTGCCCTAAACGGGCTCCAGCTCGGGCTAAAGTGGACGTTATCAGCGGGTCTACGGTCACTACCCGGACCGTATACACCTGAAACCCACGTGTTCGCATTTCCCCACCCGCTCTGTAATCCGGCTGAGCCGCAGAGTTCATCTCTCCCTCAGTCTGAGCCCGTTTTCCAGACTCTGACTGGAATTTTCCGTCCCACCTTAAATGGTGCAGCGCTTCCATTCTGGCGCCAACAGGCCCTCTGGCGCCCGGAGGAGCTGCTGCACGGTTTAAGGTGGGACGGAAAATTCCACTCCGAGTCTGGAGAGCAGGAAACTCCAGCCCGCGGTCTGAGCGGCGGCGGTACCCCCTTCTAAAGCCTTATACGCGCTCATAGCGGCTTTATTAGCGGAGGGAGGTTCAACCATACCTGTGTCCATTCCTCTCTCAGGGCTCAAACCTCTGCGAATCCCCGCGCACACGGTCCGCGCGCACTCTCCGGTCACACTGCGCACTCTCTGCGCGCGCCTCGGGGAAAAAAACAATAATAACACCGCTAATAATATTATTAATAAACACAAATAATAAGACAACGGGGGAAGGCTGCTCGTGCAAAAAGCTGGAGGGCGGCAAAAAATAAAAGACCCGGAAGTGCTCAGTGGTAAATAAAAGCCCAGAGTAGCGTCAGTCAGAGGCCACAGCGCCCCCTGTAGAGCTCCGAGCGGGATTACACTGTTAAACAGGCTGCTTACCACAACCATAACCAGAGCAACACTCCTCAAATAAACATACACAGTAGAACAAAATCACACCATCAAAATAAAATAATCACACTTAATAAAACAGTACTGAAGCTATAAACATCAACAAACAGAGAATTAACTCGGTTCTGGTTCAGTCAGGACTGCTAACAGTGTGCTAGTGGATTAGCATAATTCACTAGCCTCTCTCATGTTAGCAACATTAGCATGAGCAGTCAGGCTAATCCTGTAATACAGACACTTTAAATAAAGACAGTGTGTTTTATACCAGAGTTACTTTATTAAAATATTCCTCTAAAGCAAAACAACTCGTTTACATAAAGAGGCACTTCTCTAACAGAGTCACTGTTATTACAGGTGTGTCACTGTTACTACAGGTGTGCACACTGCTCACCTGAAGATAAACAAACACCTGCAGTGTGCTACACTCTCAAACAACAACAGAACACGTTAGCATATGCTCTCTGCATTAGAACGTCAGTCTGGTGCTGTATGTGCTGATGGAGCGCTGCTGGGGGGCTTCGGGGGTCTTCCCTTTACACACTACATACAGACACGCAAACTACACACAACACGCAAACTAAACCCAAACGTTGTTTCCCAGCAAACGTTCAGAGACACTTTTCCTTTCTTTAAATTCCTGCTTTATACTAAACCTGCTAAACACAGAGCGTTATCCATGTTGAGCGCTAACACAGAGTGTTAAGCATGCTAGGTTCAGAATGCTAAGCACAGTGTGCTAAAGTAAACCACACGTCAGGGAGGTGATTCCTCGAGTTGGTGCCAGTTATGGGCATATGGTAAGCCATGTGAAGCTGCTGTACAGAGATGTTAGTCTTCTCTGGGGGGTTAAACTGTTTCAGTCTGAACTGTGGAATCACCCCGATGGAGGATCTCACTGTGGAATCACCCCGATGGAGGATCTCACTGTGGAATCACCCCGATGGAGGATCTCACTGTGGAATCACCCTTATGGAGGAGAGCTGTTAGCGTTAGCACTGCGTGGCTGCAGCACAGGTCAGTGCAGTCATGCGGAGGAGCAGCAGGACGCTCCGGTTGCTGTGGTTTCCTCTGCTTCAACATCCACTATCTGCAGGTTGTGGCGGGTGTGGCCCGAGTACGGAGAGGTATCAGTTCTGGAACGTTCCTCCACCTCCGCCGCGTCCGTCATACCTGCAGACCAATCACAGCACAGAGCCAGGATTACAACGCTACCAGGACCAGAGCAGAAGCAGTAGAAGCTGTGAGGATGACGAGGGCCGGATTACGTTTACAGAGGCTGAGGAAGAGCTCGTTAATCCCCGTGTTCAGTTTGGCAGAGGTTTGGTGGTGTTGAGCTCCAACCGCCTCAGCGTACCTGCACAGAGAGAGAGCTGAACCATGACACAGCACAGATTCCATGTGTGTGAGAGAGAGAGAGAGAGAGAGAGAGAGAGAGAGAGAGAGAGTGAGAGAGTGAGTGAGTGAGTGAGTGTGTGAGTGTGTGTGTGTGTGTGAGTACCTCTCTGCTTCTTCAGCTGAAACAGTTCTGTCCTTATCCAGGTCTGTTTTATTTCCTGGAACAGAGAACCGTATGAACATGGGAATTACATCCATCATATCGGATACCTGCGGTGTTCAGTTTGCTCAGCTGACCGTGTGGGACAGTTTAAATTAGTTTGAAGTGTTTTTAATAAGAGTATAAATTCATATGAGATTATGAACATTTGCTTCATTAAAGGAGCAGTGTGTGAGATTTAGGGGGCGGAGTCTATCATCAGAAAGTGAATATAATCTACATATCTACATAGGAGCAGCTCGTCTTCCAGCAGAGACTACCACCACCATGTTCCTACAGTGGCCCAGAACAGACACACCACACACGGGCTGTAGAGAGAGACTCTCACACTGTCACACTGAAGCAGCAGCTGGAACTAGGGGGCGCTATAGCACCGCTTAATATCCAGCTTGTCCAGGTATTTGTCTGAATTTTCCTGTTCCACCTTAAATGGTAGGGTAGTGAACAGGAAGCTGGGGGCTGTGCTGATCAGTAAGTGTTTCCAGCGTTAGGAGAACAGTGAGGAGGTTCTGATGGTCTAGATCATGGTCTAGAGATTATGGCTCTTATCTGAGTCCGAACTGAATTAACACTAAACACACTGTGCTAATGATACGAGCGTGCTAGATAGAACCCTGTGATGGGTAGGCTGTGATACACAACCTCACCACTAGAGGTTACACACTGCTCCTTTAACAGTGACATTAGTGTATGTAGGACACCGTGCCTCAGATTACACTGTATTCTGACTGTGAGGACTGTATCACTCACCCACTATACACAGACATACTTCATTACCCAGAATCCTCCTCAGCTCCTTCACCCACAGCTTCACCTGTACAGAGAGAGAACACCTGCTAATCACCGATGGTACATACCGAGTAATCAATAATAATGAATCGTTAATACTGAGATTAATACGGGAGGGATTAAAGGATTATTCCTGATTTTTTATGTTTACCTTTTGAAACGAATCCTCGTCTGTGATGTCGTACAGGAGAACGGCTCCGTTGGACTCTCTGTAGTAGATGGGTCCGAGAGCGTGGAACCTCTCCTGTCCAGCCGTGTCCTGCAGCGTGTTCAGGTTCAGATCAAGATGGAAATAAGCCGTACATGAAGTCAGAGACTCGGCGGGCACCAGACCCAGCCTAACACCGTACTGCACACTGCATGTCTGTTATTCAGGCCAGTAACTATCCATAACTCATTTATACCTAGAACATTAACAACATAGAACCTGACCAGGTGTGCCCGAACCTCTGAGGGACTGTATGTGCAGGTGAACTCACCCAGATGGACAGAGTGACTCTTTTCCCACCAACGTTTAACTTCTTAGTGAAGAATGAAGCCTGAAAGACACAGACCCAGCCCACTTACTGTATACACTACAGTTATACACTCCATATACACTACAGTCATACAATCCATTACACTACAGTTATACACTACAGTCATACACTCCATATACACTAGATAGATAGATAGATAGATAGATACTTTATTGATCCCAGAGGGAAATTCAGAAATTCACTAGTCATACACTACAGTCATACAATCCATTACACTACAGTCATACACTACAGTCATACACTACAGTCATACACTCCATATACACTAGTCATACACTAGAGTCATACAATCCATTACACTACAGTTATACACTACAGTCATACACTAGTTATACACTCCATACACACTACAGTCATACACTCCATATACGCTACAGTCATACACTCCATATACACTACAGTTATACACTACAGTCATACACTCCATATACACTACAGTCATACGCTACAGTTATACACTACAGTCATACACTTCATATACACTACAGTGACACTATAGTCATACACTCCATATACACTACAGTTATACACTACAGTCATACACTCCATATACCCTACAGTTGTACACTACAGTTATACACTCCATATACACTACAGTTATACACTTCATATACACAACTATATACTTCATATACAATATAGCTATTTACTTCATATATGTTACAGTTATAAACTACAGTTACACACTTCGTATATGCTATAACTATACAGTTTTAAAGGTGTGTAATTATATAATGTATACATTTATGTGTATAATGTATAAGTGTATAAATGATGGTATATAATAATAAATAAGTGTATAAGTGAAGTTATATAATGATAAATAAGTGTATAAGTGAAGTTATATAATGATAAATAAGTGTATAAGTGAAGGTGTATATCAGTATTGGGCAGTTCGGTGAGTGTAAGTCCGTCTGTCCGGTTCTCTGGACTCGCCTGCAGGGTAGTGATGTGTTTCTGGTAGAACTTGTTCTCGCAGTATCTCAGGATGACCGATGTTTTGCCCACACAGCCTTCACCCAGCATTACCACCTTAAAGCTGGAGGATCTCCGTCCTGAAGACGCCATGAGCAGCTCAGCGGGGACACGGATCTGCGGGCTGTGGGCGCTTTATCTCTTCATGTCCGTCCTGTTCGGGATGAGCGAGTACTCGACTCTGCCGCCGAATAATCGAATCCGGGCGAAGTTCTCCAAAATCTCAGTTTAACTTCTCCGCTGTGTTTCTCACAAACTCTGCTGCCGCTTCCCCGCGGTTCCCCTGGCGTCCAGCAGGGGGCAGTGAGCGAGCGCAGCCACACGCTAAACTACAAAATAAAAGCCCCGCAGTTAAAACGCACCCAAATATAAAACAGAATATTACAATCAACATCAGAGAGATCAATCCACAGATATTCATTTATATATAGCTGGTGTCTGAATACTACTACATATAATCAAATGGAGTTGATGACGTCATGTTAAATGATATAGATTTATTTAGATATTAAATATATATACGAAAAAAACATTTCAGGAAAACGTTCGACAGCGTCGTATTGGAATTCTCCGTTCTACCTTAAACGCTGCAGCGACTACATTCTGGTGTCCATTTAGGGTGGAATTCCAGTAAGAAGCGGAGGAAGCGGAAATCTCGCGAGAATACGTGCGCGAGTGAGTTAGTGGTGGCTCAGTGTTTCGGCTGTCGGTCGGAGGAGCTCCTGTTCTGTCCGGTAATCTCCGTGTTACAGTCCGTATTAGACCGCACCGTTTGGTCTCCGCATGGCGGCGGGGCCGGGCTCTTCGTCCCCGCGGGAGGAGGGCGAGCTGGAGGACGGGGAGATTTGCGATGATGAGCCGCAGGAAACCGTGCGCAGGCCGCAGGTCCGCACGAGCACAGCACACTTCCGGCCGTGTCTCCGTGCTCCGGGGCCCGGGCCCGGGCCCGGGCCCGCCGGGGAACCGAGCCCGAGATCCAGCTTCTGGGAGCGCAGTCATGGAGCGCTGGGCCGCCTTCGGTACCGCGGACGAGGCAGAGGGAACCGGGGAGCAGGCAGGCCGCATCCAGGCCGCTACAACCCCGCAGAGCTGATCCAGCACAGCCGGAGAGACTCTCCCAACAGGAGTATCCTTAGGTGTTTCTTATAAAGTGGCCAGGTAGTGGAAATACAAGGTAGGTGTTTCTAATAAAGTGGCCAGGTAGGTGTTTCTTATAAAGTGGCCAGGTAATGGAAATACAAGGTAGGTGTTTCTAATAAAGTGGCCAGTTAGTGGAAGTACAAGGTAGGCTCCTATGGGGCTCTGTCGAGGTGTGTACCAGGTCAGGGCTCCTATGGGGCTCTGTCGAGGTGTGTACCAGGTCAGGGCTCCTATGGGGCTCTGTCGAGGTGTGTACCGGGTCATTAGCCCCAGGTGTGGTGATGACGCGCTGTGTTTCCGGGACTGTGTTGTGCGTCTATGAGGAAGTTCAGGTTGAAGTTCGGGCTTGTTGTCTCGTGGTGTGGGATGAAGTCATGCTGTCTCCTCGGGCGTGAACGGAGAGCGTGGGGAATTCCATCTTACAGGAGAAGCTGGGTATCAGCTGAAGCTGCTAATGTTGATGATCTGGAGCTCAGATGGCTCGGACACCTCTCAGAGCGTGAGGTCTTGGTTAGCCTGATAAAGCCTGAAAACCAGCCTGTCCCTCAGGAGGGGAGCTGAGGGGTGTTCCTGTATTCATATCGGAGTTCATAGTGACGTTGTAGGAAAAGGGAACACACTTCGGAACAGTGGGGGATGGTGTTAGAGGAGTCTACTGCAGGTAGTTTGGGTCAGCTGATCTGATCTCAGTATCGAGTAACTGAGGGAAACGGGGAACCTCTGATGGTCTCAGGGTAGAGGAACACTCGCTGTCTGCCAGCTGCATCATGAACCTGACTGTTCACATGTTGGCTGTCTGCTACATGTGTTACTGGAGGCTCCCAGTAGGGGGCAGACCAGAGATTACTGACCAATAAGAGCTTCCAGATTTACATACCGCAGTTTCCACAACAGTGCTGATCTCCGGCCAGCTGATCAGCGTGTCCGTCACTGTGCGGTCGGCAGTACAGACGCAGGAAATGGCAGAGGTCTGGTTTGATACCACTGAGAGCTACACTGCCCCCTACTGGGTGTGCGTGTGCAGTGCACCTTGCGTATGTGTAACGTTGATGTCTGGGGACATGCACAACCAACACACCAGACGCAGGACGTGTGAGGCAGCCAGCATGCAAACACGCAGTTAACAGGAAGTGCATCTCCAGCCTAAAGGTCAACTTGAGGTTCATGTGATGAAGTACAGTCAGCCAGCTCTGGCGAGACCTTAACTCTGAGCACCAGAGAAGCAGGGCGGTCGGCCGATGGTCAGGAAACCGGCCTACGCGGTCAGCAAAGCAGAGAACGGAGTAGATGAGAGCTTCGAGGACCTGCTGATGAAGTACAAACAGATCCAGCTGGAGCTGGAGTCCATTCGCAACGAGGAGAAGAAGGCCCTGAAGCCCAGCGAGGATTCGCCGCGGAGGGACGAGGAAGAGGCTGGAGTGGCCACTCCAACGCCGACGGGCACAGAGAGCACTCAGCCTCAGGGGGCGGTGAGCGATACCTTACATTCACATCACGGCTTAACTCAGAATTCATCTTACCGAGGAGGTGGAGGAGCAGAACTGAAGGTGAGTTTGGTGTAACTCTCGTCCTCCTGCAGCCCGAGGTGTCCACGGAAGACCTGCCGGGGTCGGAGAGAGATGAGAAGAAAGTCTTTCAGGCCTTCAACATACGACCCCTCCGACAGAAGCTGCTAACGCCGGCCGAGCGCGACGCCCTCAAAACCAAACCTGGGAGCGAGTCTGAGAACAAAGAACCCGAGAAGAAGGAGCAGGAGAGGAGCCCAGACGAGCCGATGGCGCCGAACGGTACGTATAACTGACAGAGCACCAGAAGGAGCCGCGCAGAGACCTGATCAGTCTGCTTGATCTGATATACGACTGAAACATATGCAGGAACTGCAGCTGCCTGTTTGACCGCACGCCGTTTACGTGAAGTACTTGTGTGGTTGTGTTTAGATGCCGAGGAGGACGAGGAAGGGTCCGAGTCAGACCTCAACATCTCGCTGATGAGCAGAGACTTAACAGGGACTCCAGCAAAGGTACGTCAGACAGGTCTAAGTACCCACAGCGCTCATAAACCCAACTCGGAACACCCTGAGACACCCTGAAACACCCACAAACCCGCCCACAAGCTAGCCTGAAACATTCACAGACCACCCACAGACCACCCAGAACCACCCCTGGACTGTTAGCAAACCACCCACAGACCACCCAGAACCACCCCTGGACTGTTAGCAAACCACAAACCACCCTGAAACAACCCCAAACCACCCAAACAACCCCAAACCGCACTGTAACCCTGTGTAAACCACACACTGTTCCAGAATACACACAAGCCGCAGCAGCACTAGTGCGGTACCACGCCGCTGTGTCTGTGTGTGTTTAGGTGAAGGGGAAGGACGAGGACGACGAGCTGTCCGAGCTGCAGCTGCGTCTATTGGCTCTGCAGTCCGCCAGCCGGCGCTGGCAGCAGAAGGAGCAGCAGGTGATGAAGGAGAGCAAAGAGAAACTGAACCGGACCAAAACCCCACCAGACCGGACCAGCCCGGCCTCCGAACGACCCCGGGTCACCACCAGGTCCGCCTCTGCTGGGAGGGGCCGGGCAGGAGCGGGGCTCAGAGGGCAGGAGAAGGGCAAACCAGCGGGCAGAGTGGGCGTGGAGAGGGGCAAACCTGCACCTAAAGGGCACAACACTAAAAAGACCGTCAGTCCAGGTAATCACACCGCCGGCTCGGTTCCGGGCCCTGTGAGCGAACACTGTGATGTTTATTAGGGCCGAGTCGCGGATTTCCAGCATGTTGGCCGTCGCTAGAGGAAGTGTGATAATATGGGATGTAACGGGCCCTGTTTGTGCGGTGTGTAGGTCCTGCAGCTAAGCAGGCGTTTAGGAAGCAGCAGCTGCGGACGTGGAAGCTGCAACGGCAGCAGGAGGAACAGAGGCAGAAGTACGAGGAAGAGGAGGAGAGGAGGAAGAGGGAGGACGAGATCCGGAGGATCAGAGACCTGTCCAATCAGGACGAGCAGTACAACAGGTTCATGAAGCTGGTGGGGGGAAAACAGCACCGCACACGCAGCAGGGTGAGTGACGCCACTACGATCAGATCTGAGAGTAAACCCGGAGTTATGTACAGTCGTCCTGACAGACCACCCAGATGATCCCCCCGGTGATGGGAAATCATCCAGTCCGGCGACCCAGGTGCTGTGTGTGACGACTTGTTTGTTTGGCTGTGTGTTTGTGTTAGTCTGCGGATGCTGAACACAGGAAACCTCTGCTGAAACAGGGAGTGGACACCTCAGGAA
>JAVGWN010002632.1:0-10942 GCA_034552555.1 Semaprochilodus insignis
CTTCTATCTTGTCTCTTTGTCCCCTGCATCTCTCTCTTTCTGTGTCTCGCTCGCTCCTTTTTCTTTCTTTCTGTCTTTTTTCTGTCTTTTGTCATGTCTTTTTTCCCTTTCCCTTTCTCTTCTTTTCTCCTTTTCATCCTATTTCTGTCTATCTTATTGTTCTATTTTCTTTCTTTCTTTCTTTCTTTCTTTCTTTCTTACACTCTTCTGCATCTTGCCTTATTCTTTATTGCTCTTTTCTTTCTCTGTCTCGCTCTCTCTCTTTACCTAGCTCTTGTTTCATTCTTTCCCTCTGCTTCCATCTGTCTTGCCTCTTTGTCTCCCTCTTTCTTTCCCATTTTTGTATTTTGTCTTTCTCTCCCACTTTTTTCGCTCTGTCTTCTTCTGGCATTCGTTTTCCTGTATCTTCTTGCTGTCTCTCCTCCTTTTCTTACTTTCTTTTGTCTATCTTTCTTTCTTGCTGTTCTGTCTTTCTTGCTATGTTCTTTTCTTTAATTTATCTCTCTCTCTCTTATTCCCTTATTCTGTCTCTCTTTTTCTTTCTCTCTCTTTCTTTCTCTCTCTCTCACACTGTTTCTCTCTCTCTCGTGCTGTCTCTCTCTCAACCCGTCTTTCTCTCTCTCTCTCTCTCTCTCTGTTTGGAGGATGACTGGAGCTCCTCCCTGAGTCCTGGTCCCTCACTGTCCCTCAGGCTGTGACATACACTGCTACAGTCCTGCAGCTGTCAGTTTGTGCAGCTGCGGTTGTGAGGAGTGACAGAGTTCTCTCTGCGTTAGAGACTGGAGCTGGATATCCACCGCAGAATGCATTCCATTAGTGTGGATATGATGTACACACAGTGGTGGAGCAGGTAACCAGAGACTCTGGAGAATTCCCGGCGGGCCGGTAGAGCTTTGGGCCAAAAACACTGAAACTAGAAATATCACACCCTGTGTGTATCTGTCATCCCTTAAGTGTTCAGCGACATGGTGGCGCACTGGCTGGTGTAGTGATTAGAGCTGTCGCCTAACGGCAAGAAGGGTCCAGGTTTGATTCCTGGCTGGGGCATCCTGGGTCTGTGGAGTGTGCATGTTCTCCCTGTGGGTTTCCTCCGGGGGCTCCGACTTTCCTCCCACAGTCCAAGGACATGCAGTCTGATGAACTGGAGATGCCAAATTGTCCCCCTAGGTGTGAGTGTTTGTGTGGACTAGCAGCCTGTCCAGGGTGTTTACTGCCTTCCGCCCAATGACAGCTGAGATGGATAACCCAGAAGGATAAATGGCTTAGAAGAAGAGTAAGTGAGGGAATTTAGGGGGTTAACACCTCCTGAACCAGGTGATCCATATCCGGTATCAATCTGAACAGGTCCGCTCCTAAACTGACCTGCATGTGCAAAGGAACACCGCTTCATGCAGCACACAATCAGGACTGCCGACGAATGCAGCTTCATCTTCTCCAGCAACACAGGAGCGATCACGAAGTTCCAATGCCCGACAGCTGGGCTCATCACCCAGAATGCGTTCCAGCTCACTGTAAAAAGGGCTTGTTATTAGGCCACACCCACTTCTTTGGTTCAAGTCCTGCTTTGCTTTCAGGCATTTTGTTCTTTGAAGCTGCAGCCTCGTTTTCCTACGTTCGTGCTCTGCTATTCCTTTCGAAATTCCCTTTGAGCACGGAGCGATAAGCTCCCTCTAATACGGAAACATCAGTCCAAATGTTCACGAGGTCTCAGCAGTGTGAAATTCTGATAAATGTGGAGCCGGACTGACAGAGAAGTCGCATGAATTCCAGTCTGGCTGTTAAGTCACATTACTGCATGTCAGATATATGTCGGAATTGTCCCAAGTCGGAAGTGAAAATTGGATTCAGTGCGTTTTTGCTGCTCACACTGCCACAAATACACACAGATCTGAGTCCGCTCTGAAGAAAAAGATTCGGGCCACTTTTATTTGCTGTGTCAAGGTAACCTTACCTATATGCCGAAGTCCAATAGATATCCATTATGCAGCAGTGCTACTCAGCCGGATCGGAATCCATGCCACTTTTATATCAGTCCAACTTTGGGCATAATTGCACACTGCTAAGATGGATGACAGCGGGGAGGGAGGACTTGAGTTGCAGGACAGCAAGCAATCATTTGAGCTGACGTTTCTGTACAAACAAAATTAGAAGCCTCTTATGTGAAGCACATCCTGTGCAATGATCTCTATTGTCAGCCATCGGAACGTTGTGCATGTTCCTGGAATGCTGGAGAAGATGAATCTGAAGCCTGCATCCATCAGAACTAATGATCGCTGGATGGGCATGCCATGTGAAGTCCTGTTCCTTTGCGCATGCGGCTCAGTTCAGGCTAAGTATAGACACAGGGTTCCGAGGGGGGAACTTTTTGTTCCTACCAGCATTTGGTTCCAGTTCTCAGCAGTGTGGTAATATTTACACACCCTGGGATTAATATAACCTGGGGTTATTTTTGTGGCTCGTTGTAAATGTAAAAGGCATTGGAATCTTTACAGACACAGGAGCACGCAGTCGGGATAAATGACCGATGTGGCACATTCGGACGGGATTAAAACCACAGAGGAACGCCGGCAATAATTACATCACCCAACCCTCCCATGGAAAACTAGCACCAATCTGAATAGGGCTTTATTCACCAGTTTTTCCATTCCACCTAATGGTGCAGCAGTTACAATCTGGTGCCTGTTGTAGTATTTAAGGTGGAATGGGAAAACTGGGCCGCATCCCGGCATTTGCAAGCAAGTTTTGCTGGTGCTTTTCCGACAGTCTCTTGCATTTTGCCTCTCATGAATGACTTTTGATAACAACTCAATGAAAGCTCCTCATGCGTTCTCGGTTAGCTCACTTTGGAGTGACCGCACATGGCCAAAACTTGGCAAACATTCCGAGAGCTTATGTGGGAAGTCATTTCCTGGCGTCCATCTGCAGTACATGCCACAAGAACACAGTGGTGTCATACCCATGCTTGGAAAAGAACTGGAAACCTGTTGACTCAAAGCTCACCTATGCTAGAAGCTAACAGGCAGCTGCAGACTTCCACCATAAAGCATCAATGTGCAACTGCCATCTGTCTTACAACCTGACCAGACCTCACGATTATGACCAGGCACCGTTGTTGCAGTGTCTATAGGCAGGTTTTTTGAGTATTCCGCTCTATATTCTTCCATATCTATGCGGTACATTCCAGCAGAGCGCATGCAGGGGAGATGCTGCATGGCTGGCGCTCGGCCATGAATCCAGACTGGAGAGAAGACTAAATGGGGAAATAAATAATTCAAACGGTGACACTTGCACTTGATTCTTTTCTTGACAGCAAGCAGCCTGCAAGCCAACTTTGGCTAGCTGCGGAGCATCGTGGCACCGTGGCCAGGCAGTTCGTTCCCGTGACACCCGAAAACACATCACAGTTCAATTCATTTTGAATACATGTCCATCCTACCGTGCGTGCGTGTGTGTGTGTGTGTTTGTATCATAGCTGGGAAAGCACCAGCACAGCAAGCAGATCTGATGTCTCAAACCGAACAAACATGAACACCGCCTGCAGTGTTTGTTACTGACTTAATGATGTCAGCTCCGAGTTTCTCCCTCCAAAGCCTGCGGTTGTTTTGACACTTTTCCTGGACGGTTTTTAGTGTGGGCTGTTGTTTAGGAGGCTTACTGTTCTGGAAATGCGGGAGAGCAGCTTATAGGACTGTAGGGTATATTGCTGCTAATCGTTATACTAACTAATCACATCACATCCTGACCGATCCTGGTTCCCAACCTGTGAGCATCCTGATCAATCCTAGTTTCAGACTTATGAGCATCCTGACCAATCCCAGTTCCAGACATCTGAGCCTCCTGACCACTCCCAGCTACTCCCAGCTCAGTTACAGATGTGAGCATCCTGACCAATCCCAGTTCCAGATGTGTNGCATCCTGACCAATCCCAGTTCCAGATGTGTAAGCATCCTGACCAATCCCGTTTCCAGACCTGTTAGCATCCTGACCAATCCCAGTTTCAGATGTTTAAGCATCCTGACCAATCCCAGTTCCAGACATCTGAGCCTCCTGACCTCTCCCAGTTACTCCCAGCTCAGTTACAGATGTAAGCATCCTGACCAATCCCGTTTCCAGACCTGTTAGCGTCCTGACCATTCCCAGTTTCAGACGTGTGAGCATCCTGACCAAGCATCCTGAAGCCAAACTCCACTCCACAGTAGAGCACTAAGTGCCCCTTCCAATGAGCCCTGGATCGCATGGCTATCCTTCAGGGAGCCAGAGATATGGGCTTATCTGGTCCCCGGAATCTCACAAATTTATATCCGACTTAGATGACCATGCCGAGACGCTCATCTGCAAACCGGAACGGGATTGGTTCCACATTGGTGGAAAAGGCCTAAGAGTAGACAACAGGTGAGGAGGCCTGCAGCTCAGGTCTCCTGAGGGCTAGAAATGCAGATCCAGGGCTTGTTGGAAAGGGCACGTCATGCTCGACTGACTCGTGGAGCTTGTTTGCTCCAGCAGTTCCCTGCGGACCTACAGCACTTCAGAGATCAAATACAGGAATGTCTTTATCTCCAGCGTTATAGGAATACACTGTGACGTTATGTGTGTTTGGAGAGGGAGCATAATGCTCTATAACTCTGTAAAGTTGGATGTTGGATCTTAGTACCACGGCACTTCTCTGGCTGTTCTCTGGCTCCTCATGCCTCTGCTGGGTACAAGCATCCCGGCAAGGCCATCTACGGTGCACCTGAGTCAGATAGAGATTTGCGAGATTCCAAGGTCACTGTTTCCACTTCCCTGAAGGATACCAATGAAAATCCCAGGCTTGCTGGAAAGGCCATGGTACGCTCTACTGACCTGCGGAGTCTGGCTCCTTCACAGATTTGTAAAGGTGGATTTTCTGCAGTCGCTTGTTGCAAAGCATTCCCTTTTTTCTCTCTTGCATTTTTATTCCCACATAATCAAATCAGACCCGCAGCCCCCTATAGCCTGATCAATGGGCTGTTAGAAACGGTTCAGCACGCGAGCTCACTACTCAAAGAGTCATGGTGGAGCTGCCGCAAGGTGAACTATAAGCTTGAATGTCTTACGTTCCACCTTAAATGATGGTGCACTGTGTCCAAACGTGCATCTATTTGCATATGACATATAACATTAGTACTAGTGTCCATATCACGCAAATCTGTCATGTAAGTAACGGGAGTCTAGGAATGATCAAGCTTGAGGACTGTGAATTGAGGAAACCCTGCAGATGTAGGAAAGCCCCCGCCCCCAGCTGTTCCCTACTGAATGTAGCTCTGTGCACTGTCGCATTTGACTCACTTCCAAGTACGGCTCCTGCTCGGAAGGCTGTGTGCCAGAATCTAAAGAAAAAACAGAACATACAAACAAACATTGATCGCTATTGTTTACCCGTGCTGTTAGGTCCCGTCTCGTCGTGTCTGGAACGTTAGCAACCCCCTGCAGATTTGAGAAATGTTGCTGGTAATGGAGGTATGAAATGCATTGTACCTCTACTGTTTGAGGCTTGTCCTGGTCACCTGACAGATGCAATTTCCAGGAACTACTGAGCGTAGGCTTAATTGCACTGTTGCATTTCAAGCTCCTCCACACAATAGAGCGCTGTAGACTACATCATGTTTTTGACCTGAACCTGACCCCAACATAGCGAGTTAACCCAACATGCCAGACATGTCAGCATGTACAGTTGTAGAGGTTCCTAATGGTGTCCTGTGATAATCCATCCCATGCAGCTTGAATATCCTCACACAGTTCCTGCAGATGGTGCGGTAGGGGTATAGGTGGAGTGACTCCAGGCCTTCTGGACGCGTGACAACAAACCGTTCATCTTGGTGCTGACCACGGTGCCTCCACACGGACTCGTTGGTTGTCTCCACCAAGACAAAAGCGGGACTCGTCACTGAAGATGACCTGCTGCCATTCTGAGTCACTCCATGACAGTCTGGTAAGACACCATTGCAGTCTTTGGTGACGGTGACGTGGTGTTAAGGACAGTCGTTGTAACGGTCTGCATGCATGTAGTCCTGCATGATGCAGCCGTCTGCCAATGGTGCTGCACTAACAGGATGACTCATGGAGGCATCACTGCTCGCTGAATGTCTGCAATCATGGCTGTTGGGTCAGTCTGGTACAGCGATAAGGCCCATCCTCGCTTACGTCACATACTCACCAATTCCTGTCGGGTGCAACTATTTGTGCAGCTATTCCTTTGATGATGAGTGTATGTGTATTAGAGCTGCAACCAACGACGTAATAGTCGAATGATTGATTTTGAATTCCTCAATTACCAAATAAGGCCAAAGGCCATAGTGTGAAGGAAGTAGCTGAATCTGCAGGTGTATGGAAGCGTACGGTTATACGCAGTGGCTAAAATCCCAGTCTACAGGGAATTCTCCTCGGAATTGGGCCAGGGAAGGCATCCACCAAATCTGGCCCAACTGCACAATTCTTTGATGGAGCAAGAGTGTCTGAACATCGATGTGGCCTACATCCAGAAACTTGTCCAGTCCATGCTAACATCCATAGCTGTTACTGGTGCTTGTGGAGGTATTACACGCTATTAGGTACGTTTTAGTCACAGGTGACTCGTTGTTTGTCTGGGGAGCTCATACCAATTATGATGATTCTGTTAAGTCAGAATGAACCTAATGAATCATTAGGCCTCAGTATGGAGGCCATACAGTGTCAGTAACTATGCAAGGATTATTTGGGACACCACAGTTGATTGACTACAGTTGAGACAAGGAGGAAAGCTGCTCTAACTTCTCCGCATTGATCAGATGATATATAGCATGAGTGCCCTGCTTCTGCTTTAATCTCATAGAGCTGAATCATTCCAAGGTCAACCTGAACTAGTGAGCCTTCCCTCTAATTCAGGATCCCTACGGGAGGGGAAAGAGGAGGGACGGCCTGTGAGAGGGAAGGAGAGATGCATATCGAGGTGCACGTTGAGCTGTGATTATGTATTCAGTCAAACAATATCAGTTAACTGAACTCATAATTGCAACCATCACAACACAGTGGGCTCAATAATTGCGGTGATTGTTTCCTTCATTTCCAGGCTGCTATAAAAGCGCAGGGTGATTGTTTTGTTTTGCGTTTGAGCCAGCACGCTCATCGTATCAGGTTGCTCACCTCACCTGACGGACAATTATCATCGTAGATGATTAACATCGTAGATGATTTATATCAACATCTATATGAGGGTCTTTTGCTGGGCTGTAACCTGTCAGCAGCTGCGGAGCATTGCGTCCTAATGTGGTATGTAATTTCGTAGACAGACTGAGATGCTTGGCCGTATGTGTTGTACAGGGTAATTGCACATGACACGATGCATTGTTTAACACTGTGTGAGTTCTAGCAGAAGAGTGGGCAGGTCAGAAGGTTAACGCTGTAAATTGTTGGGTGCTGCATTATTACTGTCTGGTGCTCATAAGTCAAGGCAGCTGGACTTGAGGTTTAATCTTGGCAAGGGCCTTGGATAGGGTGGTCTTCCCGACGCTTGTTAGGAGTTCCATTTTCTCAGTATCTCCAGTTTAGGACACATATGATTTCCCACAGTAAAGTACCCTCATCGTCAAAAGAACAGCTGCACCCAGAAGGAGGTGTGGGATTGCAGTGCTGTTGGGAAGGAAGATAAAGGTTACCAGGATCAATAAATGATAATAAATTTAGACTGATATGATCAATATTTATTGAGCTACACATACAGAAGTCTGTCTCTCAGTATGACGTCGGGCCGCCGTGTTTGCAATCCCAACACTCCAGATGTCTTGGCATGGAGTTGTAGAGGTTCCTAATTGTGTCCTGTGATAATGCATCTCATGCAGCTTGAATATCCTCACACAGTTCCTGCAGATGGTGCAGTAGGGGTGGAGGTGGAGTGACACCAGGCCTTCTGGACGTGTGACGTGTGACAACAAACCGCTCATCTTGGGGCTGACCACGGTACCTCCACACATGGATTCGCTAGTCGTCTCCACCAAGACAAAAGCGGGACTCGTCACTGAAGATGACCCGCTGCAATTCTGAGTCACTCCATGACAGTCTGGCACGACACCATTGCAGTCTTTGGTGACGTCAAGTCTCTGAGGTGCAAGTAGAGTCTCAAGTCTCTGAGGTGAAAATCTGAGTCTAATATTGAGTCTTTCAAGTGTGAGTCAAATTAGGTCTCTGAGGTGTGAGTCTAAGTTGAATTTCGAGTCTTTGGGGTGAGGGTCCCCAGTCTCTGAAGTGCGAGTCCAAGCCTAGTGCAGGTCTGAGTATTAAGTCTCTAAGGTGCAGGTCTGAGTTTTGAGTCTCTGAAGTGTGAGTCTAAGCCAACTCTCGAGTCTCTGAGTTGTGAGCCTGAGTATTAAGTCTTTTAGGTGCGAGTCTGAGTTAAGTCCCCAGTCTCTAAGGTGTGAGCCGGAGTCAAGGCTCAAGTCTCTCAGATCTCTGAGGTCCAATAGAGTCTCAAACCCCTGAGATGTGAGAGCCTGAGACAAGTTTTGAGTCTCTGAAGTGTGAGTCCAAGCCAAGTCTCGAGTCTCTGAGATGTAAACCTGAGTTGAGTCTCAAGTCTCTGAGGTGTAAGTCTGAGTTTAGTCTCAGGTCTCTGAGGTCTAATAGAGTCTCAAATCTCTGTGGTACAAGTCTTAGTTGAGTCTTGAGTCTCTGAGGTCCAAGTAAAGACTCGAGTCTTTGATATGAGAGCCTGAGACAAGTCTCGAGTCTTTGAGGTGTAAGCCTGAGTTGAGTCTCTGAGCTGTGAGCCTAAGTCAAGTCTTGAGTCTCTGTGGTGTGAGCCTGAGTTTAGTCTCAGGTCTCTGAGGTCCACTAGAGTCTCAAATCTCTGAGGTACAAGTTCGAGTTGAGTCTTGAGTCTCTGAGATCCAATTAAGGTCTTGAGTCTTTAATGTGAGAGTCCAAGACAAAGGGTATATTAAACAGAGTCACTCTTTTGGTCTGGATTAAAGGGGTTAAGCACACTAGAAAGTCCTCGTCTCATCGGTGAACTAGGCTGAGTGTTGGTGAAAACGGTCACTCCTCCTCCCGTGTTTAACTCGCTGACTGTCTGTGTGAATGGCTCTATACTATTCGGTTTGTCCGCGAGTGAACCCTTGACCTGTCCTTCATGCTCACCGTATCCCCATCAGTGCGTCTGATCTCAGCAGGTTTTCGGAGTGTGTGATGGAAGCGTGTAATTTTCTCTCATTTTGACAAGAAATTGCTAACAACAGGAGACCAGTGTCCGACCAGCAGCGCAAAATGACAGCGATTTTGTGCTCTGTGTAGGAAAGAGAGAGCGAGAGAGAGAGAGCATTGTGTCCGTGTGTCGGTGTGGTCCATTTAGGGCCACTCTTACAGATTTGAGAACAGAACAGCAGTAAAAGGAGCTAAACAGTCGACAGCCAAACGCACAAAGGAAAAACATTACGAAGCTTCTTGTCTTTCTTTCTGTGGTTTGAAACAGCAGGATTAGATCCGCTACTCATTCGCTTCTCTGCGGGATATGAAAGCATGTGCAAAGAGATTCCAGCTGTCTTACTGGGCATTCTCAATATTTATCAGCAGTGGAATAATAAGCAGTAAGTAATAGTGACTAAGTCATTCGATTGGTCATTTGACATACTAAAAAAAACGATTACGCACGTTCGACAAACCATACAGGTACGTATACAAATGATTCGAGGCAAACTGGCCTTCATATCCATCAGTATATCTCAAAACTCACTTCTACGATAGAACTTCCAATTTCTACTCTTTTCTAATAGATCCACTGTAGCATTTCTCAGTGTTTTAGCGCTAAGCTAACACTGATGCATCAAAACATTTTTTTGCCACGCTAGAAAAAAGCAAAGATGCTTTAAATTTGAAACGGATATAATATTCATCGCTATAAAGCAACATAGGTAAATAATCCTAGATTACATTAATCCCATGCTATGAAAGGAACCATAGAAATAATTCTAGGTTGTATTAATCAAATGATATGAAAGGAACTATTAGAAAAATCCCAGGTTATATTAATGCAAAGCTATGAAAGGAACTGTAGAAATAATAACGGGTTTTATTAATTCTGTGCTGTAAAAGGAACAATAAAAATAATCCTAGATTATGATAATGTTGTGCTATTAAACAAACAAGAAAAAAATCCCAGGTTATATTAATCCTGTGCTAGGAAAGGAACCACAGAAATTAATCCCAGGTTAATCCAATGCTATGTAAAGTTAATTTAGGTTAATCTAATGCTATGAAAGGAACCACAGAAATAATCCCAAATTGTGTTAATCCCATGATACAAAAGCACTAGTATAAATAATCCCGGGTTGTTTTAATCATGTGCTATGAAAAGAACCATAGAAAAAAAAGGCTATGCTAACCCTGTGCTATTAAACAAATTGTAGGAATAATCCCAGGTTATATTAATCCCATATTATGAAAGTAACCATAGATATATTTCCAGGTTATATTAATTCTATGCTATGACTGAGAGAAATAATCCCAGTTTGTATTAATCCTGTGCGATGAAAGAATCCTGTAGAAATCATCCTATATTATGCTAATCCTTTGCTAATAACAAACCATAGAAATAATCCCAGGTTATATTAACCCAATGCTATGCACGGAACTGTAGAAATAATCCTAGATGATTCATCTCATGATGAAAGGCACCATAGATATATTTCCAGGTTGTATTAATCCCATGCTATGTAAGGAACCATGGAAGGTAATCCCAGGTTATAGTAATCCCATAAAATGAAAGGAACCATAGAAATAATCCAAGGTTATATTAATCCTGTGTTATGAAAGGAATCATATAAATAATCCCAGGTTATATTAATCCTGTGTTATGAAAGGAACCATAGAAATAATCTCAGGTTATATTAATACTGTGTTATGAGAGAAACCATAGAAATAATCCCAGGTTATATTAATCTTGTGTTACGAAAGG
>JAVGWN010002633.1:0-10942 GCA_034552555.1 Semaprochilodus insignis
GAGATAAGAGTCTTAAAAGGAAGAGCATCAATCTCAGCTGGACCGCGGAGCTCAGAGCCACAGTGAGCGCAGATGGAGATATGGGAATCATGTCCGATCAGACCACCGTCACCTCAACACACGTAACTGCTTCGAGACGTCCAGGAGGCGAGGTATATGGCAACGGCACGTCTGCACCTACACCTTACAAGAAAGTTGGGGGGGTGGGGGGGGTGGTAGACACTTTGGAAGACTTTGTTTACGTCTCAATTGCGGCTCACACTAACACTACACAGTACTGACTGTAACAGTATGGGTTCGGCAGCTAGCACACACAGTATTAGCATACTACATCATCAACAGGAAGTGATGAACCGCTGCGGACAAGGCAAGTCATACTGAGCTGGACTCCGACAGCTGCTTCTGGTGGACATAATTTATTAATGTCGACAAATAAATGCATTATTAAGTAAAATATATATGTTTATTTTAGAGGCTGTTCGGGTGGAACACACAGATTTGGGTTGAACACACACTTATACAGAATTCCTGGGCCCGCCAACATGTTCCAAACATGAAAAGCTCATCCCTTTCCGTTTCACGACGGACTGTGATACAATAGTGTCCATCATTACCGTACTCAAAAACCGACCGGTTCTGAGTGTGCATCGCTGACGTTTGAGTGTATTTGTGACACCAGGCCTTCTGGACGTGGGACGTGTGACAACAAACCGTCCATCTTGGTGCTGACCACGGTGCCTCCACACACAGATTCGTTGGTCGTCTCCACCAAGACTAAAGCGGGACTCGTCACTGAAGATGACCCGCTGCCATTCTGAGTCACTCCATGACAGTCTGGCATGACACCATTGCAGTCTTTGGTGACGGTGACGTGGTGTTAAGGACAGTCGTGGTAACGGTCTGCGTGCATGTAGTCCTGCGTGGTGCAGCCGTCTGCCGATGGTGCTGCACTAACAGGATGACTCATGGAGGACATCACTGCTCGCAGGATGTCTGCAGTCGTGACTGTTGGGTCAGTCAGGAACATTGATAAGGCCCGCCCTTGACGTCAAACGCACTGCCGAGCGTGAAACCTGAATCATTAGCATGTCTCACGACGTCAAACCTACCCACCAAGTTTCATTCCCGTCTGGGTGCAGCTATTTGTGCATCTACTCTTTTGATGATGCGTGCACTTTTGAATCCTGCATTCCCACGGGAGCCATATTAGCCTACTTAGAACGAGAGCAGGGCTCCCTGGCTCCGTAACTTCAGGTTCTGAGATTCACCGCTTTGCACAGAAGTCTGGAACCAGGCCTGCAAACCATTACGAGAACGACTTTGCAAGACACGTTAGTCATGTTGCATGCTCACGACTGCTATCCTCATCACCCTGGCGCAGCTGCAACCAGTGGAGCGAAACGGCAAGTCTGAGAGGGAGCGCTCTGCCTGGAGACCTGCAATGCAACGTAAAGGAATGCGGAGAATGTCGTGAAAGTCAGATATTTATGGCCGAAGTTTAGCAAATAGGCCTTAAGGAGACGGCTGAGGCACTGCGGCGCTAATGCTAGCCTGTCAGGGCTACCCTTCACTGACATCTAAAAGCAGAGCCATGGTAGGAGAAGTGAGACGGCAGCCTAATTACCTCCCTGCGTACCTTTGACTCATCCTCTCGGGTCAGAAAGGAGGCCCAGATAGCAGTAGCGCTCCGAACAGGAGCCCTGCGATTCCCACACAAATTAGGGCCATTATCTACAATTAGCCTACGCCTAGCCTCCACATCTACCATTAGAGCTCCTAACTATCTGCTCCGTGATCTTAAAGAGCACACGTTCCTCTGCTAAAGTTTAACTAGCACACAGATCCGACAGAAGCCGGAGCAGATAAGGGAGAGTCAGCGGAGGGAAAAACAAACAAAACAAAAGGGGAAAAAAAAGAACGCTTAACGTCTCAGCACAGAGCGAGCTAAATTTTAGACCGTCTCCAGGGACAATTACAGGAGCGGAGGGGCTATCCATCAACATCATTGAGATGCAAAGCCATGCACGTTTTAAAATAACACCGTGCTTGTTTATTTGCGAGTCAAATCAATGTCAAGTTCGACTTTGTACTACTAAAGAACAAACAGGAACCGGCCAAATCAAAGCGAGCAGCGATGGAGAGCTATTCATTTGCGTCTAGTGTCGGTTTAAGGTTTCTCCAAGACCGTGCCACTATTCTGTGTCGAGGAGAATCAACATACTTCCAGTGATCTGCACAGTTTGATGTAATAACCATTACAGCGTGCATTCCTGCACCGGTTAAACATCACCACAACGGCTGTATTCAAAACAGTACACTCCTATACTGCACACTACAGTAGTATGTACTACATACTGTATACGCCCCCTGTGTGTGGTGTACAGTACAGTAACAAGTTCTGACCTACAGTGTAGTATGCTAATAGAGTCACATGATCAGTCACCTCAGATTTAGAAATAAGATGATTATTGTACACCTGGCTCGGCTAAACAACTCAACATTAAATTCATCAAATCCATGCGACGGCTGGGAGAATCCAGGAGAAATCCAGACCATACCAAAGTTCCTCAAACAACAGATATCACAAGATATCAACTTCTATCTTTTTCCTAAATAAGAAATTCTGTATTGTTCACAGTGTTATTTTTATATTCATTTATATTATTTATTATAGTGATATGATGCTTTAAATAAGTCACATACCGTACTTCACTACAGCTCAGGTAAACGGGTTTAAACCGTATGTTTGTTCAGCACTATCAGCGTCTATACACACGGCATTAACGCTTTTAGCAGACGATCTACCGCACAGCAAATTACACCAGCAGGCGAGTGGAGCCGGGCTGGTACTGGTCTAAAAACGTGTCCAGCCTCTCGTAATCCACTGTGACGTTACTTCTACATATGAATTGTTTTATGGGCTATTCCTGTTTTTACAGTAGTGATATTGATTATAGTCATTTTCCAGCTTCACTCTCCCGATAAGATGCAGCGGAAAACGGCTATGGTGAGAAAAAGGTCATGTGACTGAACCCGACAAACAGCTCAGATATTATCCGAAGTCTCTGGTGCCTTACAGGTCACGAGGGTCACCTGAGACTTTGATACGCAGAGTAAACATGGCGGACTGGACGTGATGGATGGAATCAGTGCCTCTGGAATCAGATTGAATCCCTCGTTCTTTTCTGTGCTGAAGTATGTATCCTTCCCGCTGGAAAACCCCAGTTTAAATAAAGTTCCTTGGGAAACACGCCCACCCCGGCTACAATCTGAGAGGCTGAGGTGGCACCCGCACTGGCAAACAACAGATAAGTGGCAGTTTCCTTTAATACCAAGGGTCCGAATCTGCAGCCAAAAGCGGGGGAAAGCAGCAGATGGCCATCCGGGATTTTTCTCTCAGCCAGGATCGCCTTTCCTCTCTCCCTCCTTCACTCTTTCCCGTCATCTGTCTTCTCTTCCTCTCTGTGAATTGGTTCTCCACCCTCACCTTCACCACTCTTTGGCCATCCTCCTCCTCTCTGACTTCATGGTCACAGTTCTCTTGTTCTATTGCTGCCTACAAATCTATCATTCCTTGTACTGTGGGAAAGACAGATGTGACTGTGTCTGCCGTCCAGCACCAGTTCAGGCAGCAGATATCAGCTCCAACTTTAACCTGAATAACCAAGTTTGTGTGTCAGAGCTCTAAATGCAGGCCAGCTAGCACGCTCTTCAACAGCTGATGAACATGATCAGCTCATGTGCTGAAGCAGCAGAAGGACGCCTCGTCCCTAAAATGGCACAACAACTAGACCGTTTCAGATCCTTGTTTGCTAGCATTCTTACTAGCTAGCTTACTGACATTAGCATCCCCAGATGTAGACACATCTGTATTTGATGTAGCTGTCACCATATTTCAGAATAAACTCTGAGGACGTTTGGTTTGGGTTTGCATCGTCAGTAAGAGATATTAAACATCAGTTTCTTCTTTCTTGACTACTTCACTTGCGCTAGCCATCAATTGAACCAGTCAAAAAGGGAAACCCCATACATACACGCCCATGCGGAGATGTGATGTAGGCTCATATATTTACCGTTAAGAAATTAGCTCATTAAATATTAGCTCATGAACATTTTAATGCAAGGCAAGTTTATTTATATAGCACCTTTCATACACTGTGGTCACTAAGTGCTTTATAAACGGAAAAAACGCAGTTCAAAAATAATTCTAATTAATACTTAAACCAAAGTCAAATAATTCTTATTTTGCATGTATGTATGTATGTATGTATGTATGTATGTATGTATGTATGTGCGTGTAAGCATGTATGCATGTACGTACATGCGCCACCGTTATGAAAGGTGCTCTATAAATAATAATCATAATAATAATAAAAATAATAATAATAATAATAATAACAATAATAACAGCAATAACAATAATAACAATAATAATAATAATAATAATAATTATTATTATTATTATTATTATTACATTATTTAAAACTTATTACACAAAAATATACTAAAACGACAGTATGTCTGGCAGCTTGAGCTGTAATTTTTAAGGCAATTTTGATATTTCTACATGAGATACAGGATGAGATAATATTTATATTGATGGTATAGTTTAATACTGCGTATAGATATAACCTGTTCCTTCTGTAAAGCCATGTCACTGCACTTCTCCTCTCTGACACTCCATGTTTTAATAGCCCAAGTCAGCTTATCGTGTGGGAAGGGGGGATATTAAGCAGCATGACAAAGCATGTCCGGTGGCCTTTACAGAGGTGTGTTCTGCATGCCTGAGGTGTGTATATTGTTGCTTTCCAATGAAAAACTGAATAGATGATACATAGACCAACAGAAATGGCCCAAAACTGCTTGGAAAGGCGTCTGGTTCCATTGACTTACATTAGAACTACCTCAGGTTTTTGCCCTCTCCTGGTGATGCTTGTTTAGGTATGTAAAATACTCTATATCAGCATCTGCCCAGAATTCCCATATCGGTGCATCCCTATTAATCTGATACCCTTTTGTTCATGTTTTGTGTCAGCCTGAAAGTCTGCAAGTCTTAATTCGAAGTCCAACTAAGAGTCACTTAACGGTGAGTAAGAACTGCCGAGTTGCAGCCCCGCCCCCCCATCTCCGGCTGCAACGCTGCTTGACGGCAATAAAACAAATGGTTAGATTGAATTGCATCTCTACTCGTACATACTTGGAACCTCATGCTCAAAACGGGAGCTCCAATTCCAGGTAATGGTGCAAGACGTTCTGCCGTCTCGCTGAATTCAGGACGTATTCCACACCACAGGTGATCCTTGAAACCAGCAACCTCTCAAATCGCACTTAACAGACATAATATACCGCACGGTAGAGTCCAGGTGCGCATGAACAATGACCAATTAGGACCATTTCTCAACACAGCAGCTGCGCCTGGAACGGCCCGATGCCACGTTAACTCCAGGAACACTTAATGACTGTGTCACAGCGGACTTTTTCTGGAACGCAGGTCCATTAGCATTTCCCCTCCTGCAAATGAATCCCCAGTAGATTCTGCACAAATTTATGAGGAGGTCCACAGAAAAGGTGCCAGCTGCTACGCTGCCTTCTCCAAGGACCGGGCAAGGAGAACGCTCGCACAGGTCAGTGTGCTTTATAGCCAGAGCCTCTCTGGCAAAGCACAGCAGCTCCAGCCTGCCTCCCGTTTAGGCCAGCCAGGTTTATGGAGTGCATCAGCATGTAGAAAGTTATGAGTCTTGTAGCTCGCAAAGTCCTGTGAAGTGAGTCCACAGGCGTAGTCGCGTAACGGATGATTTACAGGCTCAGTTTCTTGAAGGTGACGGTTCTACAGGAGACGAAACGAGAAAAGGAACAGAGGATAGCATGCATATTCAATTACTACAATCTGAACCTCCAAAAACTGACGCGCTTGAGGTCTTATCTATACGGCACGTCACAATCAATTAACCCGGAAGGGGGGTGGGGGGATCGATTTGACACCGAGCACAGTCCTCCGTGTCAGCGTTTGTAAACTGACCGCTGCGAAATGGAGAATGTTTGCCGGTCAATCATTTACCTGATAATGAGCTGGAAACCTTTTAACACCCCCCGAATCTCGCCCTTCATCTCGTGCTACGTTCGGAAAGGGACAATTGCAATTGGGCAAGGAGGGGGGAGGAGGCTGATGGTGTGAAGAGACAATCAAAAGGCCAACGACCAGAGCCATTTTTTTCTGTGTCCCTGGAAAACGACCCCAAACGCCTGACCGGCAATGGTTACTATAGAAACAGCAGAGAGCGAGCACCCGGTTTGACAACGTGGTCAGTGATGGGCACAATGAACAGTGTCCAACACTACGTCTCTGGACAGCGGCGTTGCGAGAAACCGTTACAGCTCAAATCAGAAACTAAAGAACTACAATTTAGAACCGTTGGTCATGTGTGAGAACCCACACACACACACACACACACACACACACACACACACGGGGCAGTGAACACTCTTGCACAAAGCTTTGGGTATCCCTATCTATCCACCCATCCATGGGCATCTGGGGGAGCAGTTGGGAGGTGCCTGGCTCAAGGACACTTCAGTTGTGTCTTGTAGGTTCAGGGAATCGAACCAGCAACCTTCCCATCACAAGGTTGGCTGCTTACTCTCCAGCAGAACACCTGACTGCCCTCAGAAGTAGACGAACCAGAGCGAATGAGAGCGCTGAATCCTAGCCACTAGACCACCAGGGACAGAAGCAAAATCTGCTCCAGGTGAGGTCCTACTCGCAACCTTGGCATAGCTTCACTTGCTCTGCTCTATGAGTACCGTGCGCTGAACGACTGCCCCACTGGAGCCTGTACCTGTAACAGAACCCACTTACTCAAACAGCTAGATGGTTTATTTTTTATTTCTACAACAATCTCATCTATCTTAGGTACAACAAGTGTGGGATTATTGGAACTCAACCCATGTGTATATTCATGTCTTTCTATGGTGTTAAGGCGGTGAATCAATAACAGAACAATAGCTATAGAGAGTTTTTGCCATCACTGTTGACTCTGTTAGCCGTCACAGGGCTGCTTCTTTATGTGTAGCCACACGCTAGTCATAGAAAAGGGGCTTTATTTCAATTGTGAAGCGCTACCACCTTCACACACCTCAACATAATGCTACATTACACAAAGCAAAACCAGCCAAACCCAACTTCTGCCACCGTAACCCTACATGGCATCTCAAGTTTGTGTCCTGTGGGCGTGTTTGAGGCCACTTGACAAACATGTTTGTATGGAACTCTAACTGGCTGCATCTGTGGCTAGCTTAGCATGGTGGCTAAGCTAGGTAGCTAGCTATTGAGTATCTAAAAAGGTCACTCAATGCCATTTTCAGTGAGATCTGGGGTAATGAAGTCATATTCCGGTGGATGGACGGACAGATGGGATGAAGCTTGTATTAGCTGACTCATAATATACAAGCACATTGTATACTAACAAACAAACATGTTTGTATGGAACTCTAACTGGCTGCATTCGTGGCTAACTTTATTGGCTGGTTAGCATGGTGGCTAAGCTAGCTAGCTAGCTATTGAGTATGTACCAGAGAACGATAATATCCGCCACTATCTTCCGCACTTCATTTTTCTCCAAATGTATATGTACAAAGACGCATCATATAAACTGGGGACAGAAGAAACAGCGATTATGAGCTTCTCCTACATGTTCACCACCACACTGCTGAGAACTGGAACCAAATGCCGGTAGGAACAGAAAGCTTAGAGAGCAGAGAGAGTGGGGACCTCAGACCCCGTGTCTACGTTTGGCCCTCAGAATTAGTTAAAGCCGATCCTTTACAATGTGGCTTCATCACGCCATAATTCATTCGCATAAGGTTTAAAAACAAAACTCAACTTGATTTGTCGCTCGGTCACCTTGTCACTTGACGCGCGGCTACAAGTCATACACTCCCACAGGACGACTGGTTGCTTGTCACTATCGCCAGCTAGCACAAACGCAGGGTAAGGATTCATATTTTGTTTTTTTTTTTTGTTTTTTTTCCCAGATTGAGCAAATGGCGTAGGAAAAAGCAACGTTTTCAAATCAGTCACTTTGTAATTGACCTACTTTCAGTTCCCCTGCAGGGGGAAATCTGCACCAAGAGATGCATATTTCAAAGCATCTGTCTGTATTTTTAATAGCTACAGAGACGTAAGTATGTTGAATTAAAGAAGAAACCATGTGGCCAACTGAAAAGGTCACTAAATGCCATTTTCAGCGAGATCTGGGGTAATGAAGTCATTCTCCAGTGGATGGACGAACAGATGGGATGAAGCTTGCATTAGCTGACTCATAGTATACGAGCTCATTGTATACATGAAGGAGGAGGAGGAGGGCTGACGTTCGTAACTGAAGCACATCAAACCAGGCCATTTAAATGCAACACAAAGAAGTAATAAGGAGCTTCAGCTGGGGTTCAGCTCTGCTGCCTTATCAAACGTGCATATTTGACATCAGAAGCACATTCAGTTCTGAGCAATGGAGAACAGAGTTGGCAGAGCAAAGCTGATGCAGCCCAGAAGACGCACTCAGCACACGTCTTATCAAAGTTGCTGAAAGCAGGAACAGATTATCTGGAAGTGTTTAGACTGAGAGGACCCAGAGCAGCGTTTCTCAACCCTGGTCCTGCACGGTTTAGTAGACCATCCTATGCTTCTACAGTAACAGGCTGGTAATGAGCTGATTGGCTGCAAGGCAGTGGGCTTCAAGGACCTGGGTTCAGAAGAGCTGCTTTAGAGTAGGCCTGTCACAGTCACTACACAATCGCCTGATCACAGTTATTCAAGATGATCACAATTAATCAAGCTGACCGTAATCGGGTTCCACACGAGATTTCAGAACGAACGCTAACTAGGGAACGTCTCAGAGCGGTGACAGGATGTCCAGTAAAAGGGCTACATCGTTTCTCAGCGGTCGAGTCCCGTCATTTAGGTACACGCAGTTCAATTACCAGAGCTCAGCTGGGTTAGTGAAGCTGCTTTGAACAGCGATGGCTACATATGGTACCTCTCAGGATCACTACCTGACTCGGTGAATGTCACTAAGAGCAAAACATGAGGCAGAAAACACAAACAGGACCAGAATCAATTCCAGTCCTGATCAACAAAGCTATTCTGAACTGCACAAACAAACAATATTCACTGATCCAACTGCATATAGCCTGAATTGCAACTAACAATTATTTATATCAGCTAGTTGCTTCATTTAGTGACCTAATCTTCCTTTGCTAACTTCAGGTAAGCTAACGCCGCTATCAGTTACAAGGTAATTCGATTAGCTGAGCCTACCTGACTTGAAGACCACCTGAGGTAGGCATGTTGTGTTTCAAGTTGGGAAGGCACAGCTAATCAAATGACCATACAGCTGATAGCGGCGTTGGCTTACCTGAGGTTAGCGAAGCAGGAACTTAAGGTGAGCCGGGGGTGGGGGCGCTCACAGTGTGAAATATAGCCGCTAGGAACCAACCTAGCTAACACTGCAGTGTTTCTAATGTTAGTGTCAGACGAGCAGTTATGCCAAGTACGGCTCCCGTGTGTGGTCGAGCCATGATTTCAGACCTGCCCAAAAAATCTTGGACACAAAAAAGATGGAATAACAGCTCAAACTCTACAATTCAGTACTACAAACATCAAGCAATTACTTCCTAGCATGCACGCTAAATTTCCTGTTCATAGACATAGGCCACCGTAACACTACAGCATCTTTCACTTGCTCATGTCATCCTGAGCCAGGATCTCTGATAAAAACCTTATTTGTCCCCCCATTTTGACTTCCTCAATTCTGTTATGACCACAAAGTTCTCAGCTAACCGTGAAAAGAGCTGAAGGAAGGCGTTTAATGAACCAAAGCCCCCCTGCCACGTACGCGAGATTATCACCTGCCCAAGAGACATGAAAGGCACCAAGACCAAACGTGACATTTCAGAGAAAGGTGAACGGCGCAAACATTAAAAGGCCAGGCCAGGAGGACAGATGACCGTGCACCAGAGATATGAATAACCGACAGCATATCAGTACACGACTTTCAGACACAATAATTCACTGGAGAAAAGAATGTTTTCAGAGAGAGAGAGAGAGAGAGAGAGAGAGAGAGAGCAAGAGAGAGAGAGCAAGAGCGAGAGAGAGAGAGAGCGCGAGAGAGTCTTTAATATGTTTGTTGAAATGGAAAAATGAACCATCCATTACCTCGAAAGGAACTTAAATCTGAACCCGAATTTCTGCCGAGCGTCGAGGGCAGATCATTTCCAGGACGCCGCCGCCAAAATAAACAACTCAGGCTGCAGCTTCTCAGGCATGAAAAATCATTATCATCTGTAAACTGAAGCTCCATTTCAAACTTGGTCAGGGAAGACCCTGCGCAATGATTTCCTTCCATCAGTGAAATATGGGGAGGAGCAGGACGGTGTAATTTCGGGGTAATGGGACGATCTGGCTGACAGCAGAAAGCATTATTAATCAAATACTTTTTAGCTGCAGATAAGCAACTTTCCCAGAAGTGCTGCACTTGGAAGAGAAGGGGCAAAAGAGACGAATGGAGCAAGTGAGCCCACTGGAAAGTTAATCTTTACTTTTAGTCGAGGGCCGGAGGAAGATGCAGGGCCACTTCTGCCGAGCCGCCCCATTAACCGGAGCCGTGCGTCAGCAACTTAACAAGCTCCACGGAGAGCCACCGCTGACCTCCACGCTGAAGTCTGAACAGGGAAACAGCATGCAAAAGACAAGGCTCACCACACGGGCACCACCCTGTGCTGCTGGCACTGCGCAGCTGCATTCTGGGAAAGCGGGAAATGCATGTTTCACTCTGGTGAAAGTGTGAAGCATATTGTCCCTGCTGACACAAAACTTTGTATCTCAGAAAAATGAAATACTGACACACACACACACACACACACACACACACACACACATATATATATA
>JAVGWN010002634.1:362-10942 GCA_034552555.1 Semaprochilodus insignis
TAGGTTCGAGACATGAAGGTCCTTCAGATATCTGAGTGACCGGCTCATTTTAAAGACCTAATTGGATCTGTAGCCCCGTAAAGAGCTCTGTTGAGTGTGTACATGGTCTTTATCTTCCACTTCAGTCTGCTGTATCTGCTGTTACCGACTTTAACGGGAAAACGTGTCGGACTTCAAAGCGCCTCTGATACCGAAGCGGTTGAAGAAATTAGCTAAATTGCTGTGTTTAATTCTGCTAAATCAGTTCAATCGCGACTGGCGTGGTTTTTAACGCTGCTGCGTTTCATGTTTTGTGCCTCCATGTCATGCGGAATCCAGTGGGAATAAAACTTCAGTCACAGCTCAGATTGCCTCTATAATTAAACTTCAATGAATTAAGCAGCACACTTAGCGCTGTCTGAGCCCACAAATAGAAACTTGAACGGCTCTCCTTCGCTCAGAAGCCTTTTACTGTTGATGTTCAGGCTGAAGCTCGTTACCCCATTTCTGTGCTAACGCGATGTCAAATGGCATCCATCAACCAGATGCTAATTTTAAATTAGCGCTGTTGTGATAAACGTCCAGGAATTCTAACAACTATTTCTCCCACAGCTCGGTGGATGAGTCATTCAGAGTGAGTTTGGTGTGAGATGGTTCAGATGTTATTTACAGTGGTGGTGATGAGAACCAGGGGTCTCCATGTCTAGAACACACATATAGACACTTGTGTACCACCAGTGAACCTACATTTGTCTTCCAAGTGTTTATATGGAATGTTAATGATGGGAAAATAATACATGTTTTGGGGGGGACTATTTTCTGTCTCACAGCACCCTGCAAGACCATGTATCCCTCCACCATGAATGGATTTGGTAGGATTGTTTAGTTTAAAACGACCCAAAATGAACTGAAATGGTCAACAGCATCTGAGGAAATAAGTCGTGACGGTGAGTCAAAGACGTCTGTATATGGTGTCACGGAGATATCTACTGACGTTAGCATGCTAGCGAAGCCCGTCTTGTCTCATAATACCACTGTGTATCAAAACGAGCAAGACGGAAAGACTTAACTCATATAAGCTATTCGACATCTTTTTATGGCCATGTAGCTCCGGCACGCCCGCAGCGATCCACCTAATGAGGGCTGAAATTTCTGTGCCTTCCCAATGACTTCCACCATGGAATGCCATTCGGCATTTGAGAAAAGCCCACAATGCTAACTTGTGACACAGCCACATGAAAGGTGTTTTTAGAGGTAATATATATATATATGCATAGAAAGGGGTTTAAAACCTAAAATGCCTTGCAAGGTTAAACCATCCAGTGTGCTACCATAGAAAATAAATGAGTCTTGCTATTCACGATCAAATAAATAGCGGACCAGAATGAAATTGTTTATTAAATTATCATAGCACTGTCCCTTTAAGAGTCTACCTGGAAATGGAAGGGGCGGAGCCACAGCAACAGCAGCAGCAGCAGCATTTCCTGGTGCAGCCACAGGAAGAGGAGAGACAAGATGGCGGCAGAAGACAGAGGAAAATTTGGGGTGTTTTGAANCGTTTTTAACTTGCAGTGCGTTGGGCTTTCTCGGCCACCGTATCTACCTGTGAAACTGGCAGACCGGGCGGACCAAGCAAGTTCCAGATCTTCTCAGATCAGTGGATTTACCGACCGGATTCTGAGTGAAGCATGAGGATAGGCCTGCCATTGCCGGTGAGATCCAGCTGGTGTTTTATTTATTTTTTTTGTAATTGGTGTTTTGCAATGCATTGCTAAGGACTTAATTTTTGTGTAATACATTTTTAAAACATGGTTTTTGCATTTTGGATTTTTTGGACCTTGGGAGTACTGGAAAGAGGGTTGTGGATTTTTGCTAAAATTGGATGGTGTGGGGGGTTTTATGTATTGTGTTTTGGTCAAATACACTTGGATATATAAAGCATTTTTTTTGGAGGCAAAAAAATCTCCAAAAAATCGTGTTTTTTTGTGTGCATGAGTTTAAGCGTGGATACTGCATTGGCTTTGATGTGTAAAATGATGTATCCTCGAGCTATATTGGAACCCCTAAACTTAACAGGTCTAGGTGATTGTTACAAACTGATAAGAGAATCAGTACAGCACTTTGAAGTTGACCGCTTGTGTGGACTCCTGGAGTTTGTCCTCCTGGATCGTGGGGGTTGCTGGAGCCTATTCCAGTTCTTATTGGGCAGAAATCCATCACAGGGCTGTAACGGAAGTCCATCACAAGGACAGTCCATCATCGCAGGGCAGACACGCATACCTCATTTCCACCAACAGAGCCCCAGTGCTCATGCCAGAGTTGATGCTGGTTCTCGGAATCTCTCGAGGACGTTAAGAACAGGCCCCCCATTCCCACTGGTTCAAGAGCCGAGCAATTACTTATCTGGATTAGTCCTGTTTTTGGATTAATCCCGTTTTTTTTTTTTTTTTTGAAAAATGGCTGCAGTAACAACTTCCATGGTGACGGCAGCCCCACGCCCTTTTGCCACTTGCATCATGGGTACCACAGGTCCAGGCCAGCGAGTTAATGCGGCTGGAACAGCACGGATTTTGCCGGCCGGCCACAAACCTGTTTTTTTGCAGTGGACAAGTGCAGAACGGTTCGAGGTTTTGACACTGTGGGAGGAAACCGGAACACCTGGAGGAGGAAACCCACACAGACACCGGGGCACCCCAGCCAGGAACTGAACCCTGCCCTTCTTGGTGTAAGGGGAACGCGCTACCCCCTGTGCCCCCTTGTCATTTATTCAAAATACCCTTTTTCATCACCCTTTCCACATTTCGGCTTTAGCGATATTCTATCTTTTCCTATTTGGGTGGGGTTTTTTGGGGGAATTTCAGGTTTTTCCTACTGGCACCTTGAACAGTTAGCCGAGGGCTCCAATACCTAGACAAACCTCTAGAGACCTCCCGATGCTTCCTTCAGAAAACAGGAACAAAACCGAGCCACTGTCTGAAACCTGCTCACACACATCAGTCCCGCCACCCAGCAGTGCGTCAGGAGCATGTGCGTCTGTGTGCTGCGGGCGGACCCTGTGGAGTACAGGAGCAGTCCTGCTGTAGCTTACCCCCACCACTTTCAAACACGGCCAGAAGAGCAGTCTGACTTGAGAGAAAGCGACAACCTTGAAGAATTCAGCGCGAGACGCTAAAGCCGAACAAAAGCCCCGGGCTTAGGAGGAGAGCGGAAAAACAAAAACCTCCCGAGCCCTCCCGCCTTCCTCCAGATTTATCCAGAGGCTTCTCACAGTGCAGGCCAGGCCGTGACGCAAGGGTAACAGTGCCATCTGCTGGCAGTGTGAGAACTGCACTCACCTGCTCGAGCGCATATTGAGGCGCCTCAACGCTGTTTCTCTTTGTGTCCACCTGTAATCACCAGTAAGCTTCTTGATTCCTCCTCAGTGCTGCTGACAATGAAGACAAGCACTGCACTGATATGTTCATTTGCTCTATACGGAAAATCTCCATCTCCTTTCTTTCAGAAGCTCCACCCCTCATGTCATTAGCCCCACCCCTTTTCCAGCAACTCTTCTCCCTTTCCTGCTGCTGCTCCCTTTCAGAAACCCCTTCTTTGACTCCTCCTCCTTCTCTGAGAAACTCCTCCTCCCTCAATCCAAAATCTCACTTCTTTCTATCAAAACTCCACCTCTTCCTCTCTGAAACTCCGCCTCTTTCTCAAACAAACACTTCAGAAACTCCACCCCCTTCTATATTGAAATCTGCGCCCTTCTCCCAGAAACCCTGCCTCCTCCTCTCTGAAACTCCACCTCTTTCTCTCAGAAACCCTGCCTCTTCCTATCTGAAACCCCACCCCTTTCTCCTAGAAATCCATCCTCTTCCTCCACCTTTTTGTTGCTGAAACTCTGCCTCTTTCTCAACGAAACCCCACCACTTTCTCTCATAAACCCCGCCTCTTCCTCTCAGAAACCCCACCTCCTTCTCTAATAAACTCCACCTCTTTATCTCAAAAGCCCCACCTCTTTTTCTAATGAACCTCTTCTCTAAGAAACTCCACCGTATCCTATCTGCAACTCCGCCCACTCCCCCCCTCAGAAACTCCACCTACTTCTCTAATAAACTCCACCTCTTTCTCTCAGAAACCCCACCTCCTTCAATCTATAATTTCACCTCTTTCACTCAGAAACTCCCTCTTTGTCTCCTCCTCCTGATCTCTGAATCCCCACCTAATGTGTGTGGAACCGATCCATGTTGTGCTGCATCATTAGCCCTAAGTTTCTCCGGTACCATATGAAGACCAGGCTGGCGGTGCTCCATTCCATCCCCATATACATACAGTTCACTGGGTGGTTTTACCAGTTATCCATGACCATCTGTCAACAAACACATCCACCATGGGCTCTGGCGCTGATGAGGTCCAGCATCTTCCTGCTAATGAGGACCCACTGGACAGCTCCATCTGAAGATCAGCTACTTTAGATCTGCTCTCAGGGCAGCTCAGATAGCCCCGGAGTGTTCTCAGCTCAGCTCAAAACATTTCCTGAGCAAATAAAGTTGAGTTGTATATCCACCTATTCAGCCTGCGGCAGTTTAGTTCCACCCACTCATACTGAGGTTATAAGGAGTGTTTCAGCCTGGACTGCTTTTTGAATGAGCTACAGCCAATCAGAGAAGAACTCATTTACATATTACAGCCTTTAAAACCCAGTAAGGACAACCACCTGTTTAAGACCACTTACTGTTCTGCTGTTGGCCTAGTGTCTAAATAAAGCTCACAGTAGCAGCCAAAAACAGTTAGCTATGCTAGCTAGCTAGCTAAGTGATAGCAGATATCTAGCTAGCAGAGCTAACGGTAAACATTCACTACAAATCGCCACACGTTTTCATGACAGAAGCCTGTCACTAAAAACCTAAGCAGATAAATACAGTAGTAGCTCAGAAGTTAGCTAATGTTAGCCTTAGCTCATGTTACTGTAATGCTAGTTTAACTCCTTTTTTCGCAGTAGCTATAAAATTCGTCCTGTTTAGGAGGTCCCTCGGTTTGGCTATGAATTTCAATACTGTTAAAATTCTATTTAAGAATACATCTTTCATTTTTAAAGTATATCAATAAAAATATCTGACATGTCGATTTCCATTCTAGCAGGCCTCCAGAAATGCTAGTTTTAAAGCTAGCTGGATTATGGCCACATATTTATGCACTGTTTAAAACCTTATAGTATCGGTTAATATTATTTTGGCCCTTCCACTGGTGCACAGTGATGTCATTAAAAATCCAAAATCTTTTTAGATGTGGATTAAAAATCAGACATTTAAATGTAGTATTAGAATGATATTTTAGCCACCTGCTGCTGGCCGTGGACGTGCAGGAGTCGGTGCCGTGCACAGAGCCTCATGGTAGCACCGGACTCGCAGTAAGAGAGACTTACATCTTGTAAACAAGTTGATGTGGTCTAGTCCACACTGCGTTCATGTGTTATTCACGTTATACTGTGTTGGGCTGGGTGGTAATCTTGCAGTGTTTATGCCTATGGGGGCAGTCGTGGGCTGGAGGTTAGGGAACCAGCCTTGTGACCGGAGGGTTGCTGGTTCGATTCCTTCAACCGACAGTAACGATTGAGGTGCCCTTGAGCAAGGCACCTAACCTCCAACTGCTCCCCGGGCGCCGTGGATAGGGCTGCCCACCGCTCCGGGCAAGTGTGCTCACGGCCCCCTAGTGTCTGTATTCACTAGTGTGTGTGTATGTGGGTGTTTCACTTCACGGATGGGTTAAATGCGGAATACAAATTCCTCTGTGTGAAAATCACAAATGGCTCAAAAACTCTCTACTCAGAGAATGATTGGCCTCACCGATTATGGTCAAGTGCGTGACTGTTGATGAGCTTCCTGCTGTCTAGGTCGTTCAGTTAGGTGCCAGTAGTGGTTTAATAAAGAGCGATGGTCTAAAGGGCTATGTTCCGCCCATCTCAGTCTTTACTAAGTGTTCACATTGGTGCTCAGAAGTGGGACCTTGCCGCTGAGATACAAGAGCTTGTGCCAAAGACCAAGGGTTGGGACTACGGTGCATACGAGCAGCGTCCTCGTTGGCGTCTACGGCACGGTGGGTGGTGAAGGAAGTGGAAAGAAGCCAAGGGAGCACTACTGCTGTCGATGCCACGTCCAGGAATGAGGAGGAGGATGCAGCTCTCAGTCTCTCTCTGCTGCGGCACCCGGACATGGACAGGACACGGCCCTGAGAGGGGACTGGCGGTACGCATGGCCAAGAGGGGTGTCCTATGGTACGTATGTTTCCTGGGACAGTGGACATTCCCAAACCGTTCCTGTGGAAAGACTGCAAGGAGAGGGCAGCGACACGCTCCAAAGACTCTGCTCAGACTTTCTGGCGACGCCAGGATGGCTCTTCTGAAAATAGGAGGCCTATGTAATGACCTGCTACTGGCCCTGGACCCGTGTGAGGCTTGGCCACATTCAGAGACTTACCGGAGTTGCTGTGGTTGTGTTGTCGATGGGTGTTGATGTGGTACTCGTGCTATTCTGTGCTGGGCTTTGGGGTAGTAGTGCAGTGTTTGTACCTACTGTTATGTTGAGGTGTTCAATAAAGAGCATTCCCTATGATTCCCGATGTTCCCAATGTTCCCACATCTTTCTCTTCGCCAAGACTTCCTGGTATGACATGTTGACTCAACATTAATATGACCAGAGTCCTGAACATCATGACACTACCTGTTCACAGTTCCCTAAAACCGTGTTTTCCTTCTTGGACAGCTGGAATTTCCAGAGCACAGAAGTCACAATGCTTGGAATAACTGGAGAACAGTAAACAGATTAATCATTTACCGAAATAGTGGTTACTGCTCAAGCACTTCCCTGTTAATATGCCGAATCTCAGAGCCTGGAAAGAGATAGAGAGAGAGAAATCTCCACTCCTCTATTAGAGCACTCCACTCTCTCTCCCTCTCTCTCGCTTGCTCGCTCACTCCGTCCTACAGTGATGGATGATCATGGGCTGCTGGTTATCACTGGAGGATTGCAGTGTGTGGAGAGGGCAGGAACTCCCTGGGACGGGACCCAGACACTGCTTGGTGAGCTCTCTGATGTTCAGGCTCATCCTGAGACGCATCACTCATGTGTTAAAATTATAACTGCAACTGAAACTGGTATATAATAAACGACCAAATTCAGCCTCCTCCGGATTCTACAGCAGCCCGTTCGGGTCTACGGTTTCTCGTTAGGTCGAGTGTATAACTCTAAGCTCTAAATGTAGGTACTGTGGTATAAACCGAGTCTGTTCTACACTTTCTCGTTAGGTGGAGTGTATAACTCTAAGCTCTAAATGTAGGTATTGTGGTATAAACCGAGTCTGTTCTACGGTTTCTCGTTAGGTCGAGTGTATAACTCTAAATGTAGGTACTGTGGTATAAACCGAGTCTGTTCTACGGTTTCTCATTAGGTGTAATAATTAAACTCTTCCAAGTTCCTTTAATCCACCTCATCCGGATCAGACTGGACCAGACCGGACCCTGCACAATAAAAAAAGAGACCGACTCAGTTTGAGTGGACACACTGGTGCGGGCCAGTGATCAGGGCTTCGGTTTACTGGGNGAGTGTATAACTCTAAGCTCTAAATGTAGGTATTGTGGTATAAACCGTGTCTGTTCTACGGTTTCTCGTTAGGTCGAGTGTATAACTCTAAATGTAGGTACTGTGGTATAAACCGAGTCTGTTCTACGGTTTCTCATTAGGTGGAATAATTAAACTCTTCCAAGTTCCTTTAATCCACCTCATCCGGATCAGACTGGACCAGACCGGACCCTGCACAATAAAAAAAGAGACCGACTCAGTTTGAGTGGACACACTGGTGCGGGCCAGTGATCAGGGCTTCGGTTTACTGGGCCGTGACATTGGCTACACAAGCAGCTGGATTGAGCTCAGCAGGCGAAAAGTTTGTCTTTAGCCTGAAAACGGACCAACGGTGCCCCTGCCAGGCAAACAGGGACCACCATCCCACCACCGACAGTGGAGGGGAAAAAACCTAAAGTGGCTGCAAATGACACCAAGTCTGCATCTGAAATGACATACCTCTGGTGGAAGTAGGTGCTGGAGTGCTTCTAAAACGATTAGTGCCCAGTGAGGTTATGGTGGATGTCTGACGTTGACGTGATTCCGGTACTCACTGTTCATTGATGTAATTCCGGTAGCACTTTGCAATTGTGATGGCCTTCTCTTCTCTTGTTTAAGAGAAGATTCCAGAAAATGTCCGGGACTCAGACACAGTCTCAGTCTTTAAGTCTAGGTTAAAAACTTACTTATTTAGCTTTTGGTCCGGCTTGATACTGAGGCTTTCCCCCTTCCCGCCTCTGGCCAGCTGCCTACCTGCCCAGCCAGACACTGAAGGAAGATTGACCAGGTTACCCTGCTACCGGCCCCTGACCTGCTGCTTACCTGCCCAGCCTATCACTGATGAAGGACTAACCAGGCATTCCCGCTGCAGACTCATTTTTCCGCTATTGCTACCTGCATCTGATTATTTCACAATTAGTTCCTCATTATCTTCATTGTCACCACGACGACTAGATCAGCACAATTAGATACTCAGTTGATGTTACTTTGAACAATTTCAACATGTGGTTTGGACCAGAGGAGGATGGGTCCTCCGTGTGAGTCTGGTTCCTCCCAAGGTCTCTTCCTCCAACTTGAGGGAGTTTTTCCTTGCCACCGTCGCCCTCGGCTTGCTCACCGGCGGCTTCTTTCTTTTCTCTCCTTAATGAATTAGTATTACTGAACTTCTGTAAAGCTGCTTTGAGACAACATCAGTTGTTAAAAGTGCTATATAAATAAATTAGATTTGATTTGTTTTAAGATTTCATTCTTCGTGGTGTTGTGGTTTAGGGTGTTGTTCAAGGGTGAACTATCTGACATCCATTCTTCAACCATATAACATAAGCTGAGTCCCCTGTGACTGAAACATACCTACTAGTCTCTAATACCTCCACAAGCACCAACAACATCAATGTTCAGACACTCTAGAATTTGGTCAGTTGGTCCAGATTTGGTGGATGCCTTCTCTGGCGTTTCACTGGTTGTTCCAGGTGCTCCCACAGATTTCCGAGAGGATTCAAATCTGGGAATTCTTCATGCCAGTCCAGATGTGTGAATGCTACTGAATGTCCATCATGCCAATCAGTCACATTTGTACCCCTGTGACCATGAGAACTGTCATCCTGGAAAACCGGGATAGGAATGTAATGTTCCTCAGTGAGCAAAAGGACAAACCTGATTGTCCAACAGCTCAATGTAGACACTGTGCTCACCTCAACCAAAGAACCCATTACCACGTAATTACAACACCCCCAGAACATCACAGAGGGGGCTAATCTTTTGTCTGGTGGGCTTACAACCCCCAAAAACCATTGACCACAGGTAGTAAACTTGACTCTTGGCACCTGAACCTGTACTTGACTTGAAGAAGCCGACAGTAACCGACAGTTGGTAAGATGCAATGAAGGTGTTCCCCTAAAAGACCCAAGGAACCCAAATCTGTTTTCTTTGTAATTAGGTTAATCTGGTTCATCCATTCATCTTCCAAGCCACTTATCCTTGCGGGAGTTTCTGGAGCCTATCCCAGTGCTCACTGGGCAGAAGCCAGGAAACACCCTGGACAGGTCCTCCATTAGAGCTCCACTCTATCTCTATCTCAGCCCTCTCTTGCTTGCTTGCTTGCTTGCTCGCTCACTCTCTCGTTCTGTCCTACAGTGATGGATGACCACAGGCTGATGGTTATCATCGGGGGATTGCAGGAACCCTCCCTGGATGGGACCCAGACACTGCCTAGTGAGCTCTCTGGTGTTCAGGCTCATTCTGAGACCCATCACTCAGGCAGCAGCGCTACCCTCTGCGCCACCGTGCCGCCCAGCTGATCTTGTTTTTGGTAGATAAACGGTAAACATGTGTTAAGCATACCTTTTCCAATGGCTGTCCGTCTGATTCAAGCAAGTCAAGTCCTCCTATAAGCCAAGCAAGTTTCTAGCCAAGCCATATGGAGTTATGATGCTGTAACTCAGTTTCCACATCCAAATCAGTTAAAGGACAGTGGTCACTAATAGCTGGGCATTACTTTAGCGGTGGATGTTGATGGACGTACTACAAGTGATATTAGTCTGCATGTCATATGGATGTCTCACTGTTTTAATTTAATTCCTATTAAAACATAACAAAATTTGTATTTTTAAAACATGAAGTTAATTACTGAAGTTGTGTTTTATCAATATAATGGTTGTAGTATGTTTGTCAGATGGGTCTTTCTTTTTCTTTCTCCTTTCTGCTCTTCGTCTTTTATAAAAGTGGATTAGTCCAAACGGTTCATTCAACAGCCCATACACTGTTTAGGGAAACATTGTTTAGACCAGGTTTAAGTCTCTTGAGGTTAAAAGCCCATTCTTAGAGGTTTTATTTTAGTGCTGTTCTTTCTCAGTTATAGTGTTGAAGAAAGTATGTGTATCATGGGGTTAACTTGATCTTCACAAACCTGATAACACAACATTGTATGGACTGTTGAATTAACCATCTGGCACAGGGAAGAACATAAAGTAAAAAGGATAAAGAATAGCAAAGAAAGAGCAAAAT
>JAVGWN010002636.1:0-10940 GCA_034552555.1 Semaprochilodus insignis
AAATATACACATGCTCAGGGGATGTCGTAAAATACGATTGTTTTCTCGAACTAACTCGACTCCTAAAAACTCCTCTTGAATCCCACATGTTTTGCGTAAACAAGTTTACGAACTATTTGCGAACAAATTTGGTAGTATTTAGCTTAATAAATGAGGCCAACTGTAAGCATCTGTGGAGTAAACCTTGAGATAAGAATAACAGTGCCTAGTTTGGAAATGTATAGAAAAACAGGAGGGGCATTACATGACCTCCTGAACACTGTATAAGTATGGAAGCTCTGTACCATATGGTTGCCATTAAATTAAATCCGCCCAGGAGTACGACCTTCAGCATACACCTGAAAATAAAGCTTGGAGCCTTTTCTCTTTAATCCAGAACCCAGCTTCTGATGGTTTTGTTTAAGAGTTTGTTTATTTTCTAGCGACAGAGGTGTTTTATTTTGACGTCTGGCTTGGTCAATTGGAGTCATGACACTCACTAACAGAGAAAAAAAAGCTTTGAACGAGACAACGAAATTTCATTTGTCAGTATGATTTTGTCCTGGCGTATGGCTGTCCAAGCATTGGTGTTTCTAAGGCCGAAAACCCACCCGCGGTGAAACTTTCAGTCTGCGCCCGTTTTCCGGCAGAGCCTCGCGCAGTCGCAAACACATTCTCTGCTTTAAGTGCCATTTCATGCCGTCTGCTCCTAGACTGTTGCGTGGTTTCTCCTGAGCCAAGCACTGCTACAACAATATATTAGAGTCAGTAACTATGTCTAAAAACAATGTTGAAAATGTATCCTATATATAATGTATCCTGTATCCTAGCCTCACTACAAAGGATATAATTGTGCCCTTATGTCTAAGGTATTAACAATTATATATTCCTTAAATGATTACCAAATTAATCCCTCATTTCCCCCGTTTGTCACGAACCTTAATATACCTCCTGCTGTCAAAAAAGACACTTAATTAGATCATACTTTGTGGCAAGTGAGTTCTTAAATTATCAGATACTTCCCACATATAAGTGAAACGGCATTAATTAATATATGCTTGGATATAATCTTCTTATCATCCTTCCTAGGTGGGCGAAAAACCGTCAACATTTGGAGTCGTCTCATGTTGTTTTTGAGGGAAAATTCCCACCTTATCTACCTTTGTGGCACTACAGTGTATTCTGCACCAGAGTTCAGCACAGAACTTTTAGCCACAATGTTTTGGGTGCTCATACACTTAGAATAATAAGTACCACATGAATGTTTGCTTATATCATTATATAACAAATATCATTCCAAATTTGCTCCTTTCAGTTACTAGCTTACAAAATTGAGTCATTAAGTGGTAATTCAAACAAACCACTTTACCCTTCAGAATTTTCAATTTCCTCAGGATATGTAGTCTGGGATGAATATGAGCATTAAGACATCAAAATCAAATTACATATAAAGGAAGGGTGGTCCAACTGAATAGTTTTTCCCAACTATATTATGCTAAAAGTAGATCTATAGCAATTTCACTAAGACTTAAAACATGCATAGTGAGATGCAGTGTTAGCGTGACATGAAATAGTGATCCCAACAAACCTATCACAAAACCAAACAATGTGGATATGTACCGAAATGAGAGAAGTTAAAAAACTGTGTAATGTCCATCTGTAACATGTTAAAGGCTTGTTGCAGGCTCAGGGAGAGGTTACTAGCACTTCACCTGGCCCTTGATGTCCATTTCCGATGTCCATGCAAACAACTCATAGAGTGAGCATATACAGATTGGAATAATACATGCTCAGTTAACTTCATTTATGTCATTGGTCCAAACAGGTTATAAAAACCAAAGGTTATACTGATGACAGGATGACGTGTACGAAATTTCATATACAGCAGTATACTAAATGACAACAAAATCTGGATTTCTGGAGATAGCCGCAACATACCCATATTGCTTATGAGCGACTTAAGGCAGGACAAGTAGCTTGCACTATAGGATACTGCCTTGATATAGTTCTTGTAATCATACTCCTGATCATCGGTGTAACACAACAGCCCAGTACTGCACAAAGTAAAAGAAATATAAGTAAAATCATCCCCATTCTAATCGGTATAGCCTTCCATTAGCCAGAAAACAACCAAATAAACCAATCATTATATTCCTGATGCCTGGCGAAAATAGGTCACAATATCTCGTTGGACCGCCTTTAGCTTTGATCACGGCATGCATTTGCTGTGGCATCATTTCCACAAGCTTCTGCAATGTTACAACATTTATTTCAGTCCAGAGTTGCATTAATTTTTCCCCAAGATCTTGTATTGATGATGGGAGATTTGGACCACTGCGCAAAGTCTTCTCCAGCACATCCCATAGATTCTCAGTGGGATTCAGGTCTGGTCTCTGTGGTGGCCAATCCATGTGTGAAAATGATGTCTCATGCTCCCTGAACCACTCTTTCACAATTTGAGCCCAATGAATCCTGGCATTGTCATCTTGGAATATGCCCGTGCCATCAGGGAAGAAAAAATCCATTGATGGAATAACCAGGTGGTTCAGTATATTCAGGTAGTCAGCTGACCTCATTCTTTGGGCACCTAACGTTGCTGAACCTAGACCTGACCAACTGCAGCAACCCATCATAGCACTGCCCCCACGGGCTTGTACGGGAGGCACTAGGCATGATGGGTGCATCACTTCAGTCGACTCTGGAATAGGGTAAATCTGGACTCTTCAGACAGACCACATGACCTTCTTCCATTGCTCCAGAGTCCAATCTTTATGCTTCCTAGCAAATTGAAGCCGTTTTTGCCAGTTAGTCTCACTGACAAGTGGTTTTCTTAAGGCTACGCAGCTGTTTAGTCCCCTTCACATCGTGTGTGTGGAAATGCTCTTACTTTCGCTATTAAAGATATCCCTGAGTTCTTCTGTTGTTTTTCTACGATTTGATTTCACCAAACATTTAAGTGATCGCTGCTCACGATCATTCAAGATCTTCGTTTTCCAACCACATTCCTTCCTCGAAGATGATGTTTCCCCACCATCCTTCCACTTTTTAGTAATGTGTTGGACAGTTCACGATTTTAGTAGTTTCAGCAATCTCCTTAGATGTTTTTTCTGCTTGATGCATGCCAATAATTTAACCCTTCTGAAACAGATTAACATCTTTTCCATGACCACAGTATCTGTCTTTAGACGTGGTTGTTTAACAAATGAGAAGCTACTCACTGCATCAGTTAGGGTTAAATAACTTGTTGCCAGCTGGAACATAATCACCCATGCAGTAATTATCCAATGGGAGGCTCTTACCTATTTGCTTAGTTAAAAACAGGTGGTGACCTTTTTTTGGCCAGGCAGTGTATGTTGTAAAGCCATTCGTTATGTAGCGTCTAACTGCCAAGCCAGTGCTTCTAAAGCACCTATGATAAAATTCATAAACCTTTGTTGATTGTACCAAATATAATGTTTCCAGTTAGCATTCTTATATGCTTGCACTTCAGGAATTATTCCTAACCATGCACTTATGCTTGCATGTGGCTTCAAGATGTGATGTGCGCTGGAACCCCTGTCCATGTTAAGGTAAGCTTTTCTATCACTACATATTTATCTTTTAGCCAGCTAACATCTGCACTTCTTAAATGTTTCCTCCTAGACTCCGATAATTACATTAGTTATACTTCCTGTTAAAGCCACAGGGGCACAGCATCCTCTCCAATCATTACTCAACAATTGATGTAACTTCTTTCCTTTTTACCGGCCCAAAATATGTCAGCTACAGGTATTGTTCCTTCTGCCAACTCAATATTTAACCAAATGATGCTCTGAAATTACACCTAGAAATAATACTTGTCTCTTCCTCCCTTTCACCACTGCAGAAGCAAAAGGGATAAGTTAAGCCAGGGTCTCGTATTATAGATGGAGGTGGTGTAATTGGTTTATACAGCATTGCACAATGGTGTATTGTCTCATCTTCATCCAAATGTACATCTATGCTTCGTAAGAAACAAGTGGCATAGTTTAGTGTAATTTTTAGCATTCTTCTAACCCTCCTAGAGTGACTACAGTAGGTGGAGTGTTCCTAGAGTGGCATGCTATACACTCTTCCTTCACAGTTGTCTGAGCTATAAATTGCATATATTGATGGAGCATATTTTGAGTAGCATATGCTATGACAACAGCTTTTTCATTTATCTGTTTCTCATCCTCAATATCTAGATTTGAACCCTCATGGTTTTCCCATATCTACATAATCCATTATATCTGTCTAAAGGTCCATCGGGTACTGGGATATGACCTAATGGAACAGTAAACAATTTTCTATACTTATGCTCTATGCAGACTGCACAATTTGTTAAATAATGGTCTACAGTATGGACTAAGTATGGGGATCACCAATCCTGCTTAGTTATTCTAATTACTTCTGCCGTGCTAAAAGAGTTAGTAAATTTCATTTATCCATTGCATACTATATCCTACCATTCCCAGAAATGTCAACATCTCAGGTTTTTATGCACTTTGTACTGCTTTTACCTGTGAAGGCATACTTTCTCCTCCTTTAAGCCGTCTACCTAGATAACCAACTTTATTTAAACAAAACTGTAGTTAATCTGTATTAACTTTATGACCTTTTTCAGCTAGTGCTGTCAATACAGTCATAGAATCGGTTTCACACTGTTGTTTAGTTGAGCTGCATATTAATAAAACATCTTTCACAATAACCTTGTGGTAATCTAGTGTCCATAAATTGTTTTTTTCCCATATGTAAAAGCAATCTTTGTGCATTGGTATGCTAAATTAAGCTGAACACAGATCAGTGACTGTGTAATATTTAATGTCTCAATTGTTGGTCTTATGCCTACATATGCCACAGCACTAAGAGGGTATTGTTTCTGAAACGGCTGGCGTACATGTGGTTTCAACTGAACCTGAACTTCTCCTGCTGATTTCACTAAACCTACATTAGTGTGATGTTTGTCTGGCATAATTTGTCTGGCACTTGCTTTAGTAATTCGTCGTGTTCTACACTCACAAAATAGAGAGTTTTTACTCTCACTCGGCCCACCAGAACTTTCTCTGCCACAGTTCTGTCCATCGATTTCAATGCTATCCTGTAATATGTTCCATCGGCTGATTTGTGAATATATTTATTGTCCGTCTTTATTCAGGTTATTTCTATGCTGGCCTTCATCATTGGTCCTAAGTCCTTTGGTCGGCTGACTTCAGAAACCCTCAATGAAATGTATGGGATAGTATTGGGTACTTGATACCGTTGCGCTGCTCCTGGATCCAACTCAGCTTTCGCTGCTACTCCTTGTTGGCCAATTATATTGTCTCCCGTAGTCACTAGTTTGGATTGTCCTTTCATGCTGTCTTTCCAAGCACTGTCATACTCTTCATGGACATTAAGGGGATCTTATAGTAAGATACAATGCAAGTAATCAATCACATCTTTGATCTCGAGTCGAATTGCTTGTATCCATTTCTTCCAAATGGTGAAATTACTCAAAATATCAAAATAAAAAATTCAGCTGTAGTAGAAATCAGTTGCCATACACATGTTGGTATATTCATCATTACTCCTGCTGGACTACATTTAATATGTGCGTTTAGGTTACACAGCACATCTCTTCCTTATAAATTAACTGGACATGACTCAGAATATAGCAAAGGTATCATTATTTTATGCGTATCTATGGTCAGTTCTAGTGGCTCCATAAATTTTAAAGTTAGCATTTTCCCAGAGAAGCGTTGTGTTCTAATTTGTCTATTGTAAAGGGGGCGGTGAGCTCCTTCAGGGCCCATCACAGAATGTGTGGCCCCTGTATCCATTAGGAAAGAGAGGTTTTGCTGATCGTTGATCATGACTTGTACGTTGGGCTCCCCTGCTGGTGAAATTGAAGTTATCAATTCTAAGTGGTTCTACTTTTAGGCTCTCTGGGCATCTTCAGTACCATTCTTGATTTGTCACTTCTCCTTCAGGGTATGGTCTGTTGGGGCATGTTACGCTCATGTGTCCTGGCTGACCACATGTCCAGCAGTACATTAGACTTCCTGGAGCACCTGGTTGTTGTTGTTGTTGTTGTTGTTGTATTTGTTGATTTCCTTCTTGGGGTGGACCACTAGGTCGGGGAAAGCTTATTGGTCTTAGCATACCTCCTCTTCCTCGTCCTTGTCCTCTTCCTTTATATCCTGTGCCACTATTTATATAGAAAATAATTGGTGCTATAATTGCAGCAGGCATTGGGACATTTTGCACTACTAAAGTGTTCAGTCGATCATTATTTGTGGCTTCCCTTGGCAGAATGACTACTGCTGCTTGTAAGATACATCATTTTATTGTGGCAATAATGTCGATTGCCTTTGTTGCTGTGCCGTATGTGAAGCTTTATTATGTTGTTGAGTTATCACTGCAGCTAGATGTGGCATCTTTTTTTCTTCAGCTCAGTCAGTTGAGCTTTCTGTTACTGCATTGTCAGTTTCTCCATGTTTTCTTTTTCTTGTTCCGTTTTCTTCCTATACCTCTCTACATGATGCATCACATGATCTGTAAAAGCTTACCAATTCATATTATTCAGGCCCACAATTTGATCAAATGCTTCTTGCACTTCTTGGGGCAGGCTTCTTTTTAACATGATCTTAAACAGCCTACTGTTTGCTTCACTTCCATTCCATGAGGGCCCTGTTTTTCCCAGCCTCCCAGATGTCCTGCTGCGTGTTCTTCAAAAACTGTGATCCACTTTTGACCTCCATTGCTCATGCTTGGCAGCTGTTCTATCAGTCCTTTAAGGTTGATGAATGACCGTGGTATGTAAGTGTGTTTGGTTCCCTTATACGGTATACGGTAAGGAATACAGTGTGCTCAACTCTTAGGTGTATTTGGTTCCCTTATACGGTTCCCTTATATTCCCTTATATGACGATGAAATCATCACCAGCCATACCCTGCACTATGTCTATACAAATATTGTATTCCGAATGGGCTACATCCACTTTTTTAGCTTACCTACAATCATTGCCTTACTACTTACTTTCCTACTATTATTTATTCAGTTATATCCAAGTGATATACTCCTTGAGCTATTCTCTGACGAACTTCTAGGATTGCAAACTGCCGTTTCATTCCACCCCTCAACTGCTATTTCACAGTTCACAACTTTTCTTTAGGTCATACGCATACGCTGAAATCAGGTAATTAACTCTGTCAATCAACAGTGAAATCACCAGACCTCTCTCCCAGCAGCTCTCCTTTAGCTTAACTGTGACCTTTATTTTTAACTCTGTAGATTGTCTCTGGTTTTGCTCCGGAACTGTCTCTAGCTCATAAGGACTCCAGGGCAACTGTTCTAAAAGTGTGGCTTCTAATGGTATTTCACCCTGCAACAACACATTTAATACAGGCATCAACAACTGTATTTTCCAAATTCTCCTTTTTCTATCCCTCAATTTAAGACATGGAACAAGAACCTCAACTTCATCCAGATTATGCCATTCAGTCAAAAGCCACAGTATATGATTAATAAACTCAAGAGACTGGCAACATTCATTCCATTCCTCATACATCTGTATAGGTTTACTCAAGCCAAAAATGAGTCTCAACCAATAATGCAGCATTTATGGCCTTAATTTATTCACTTTTTCTTCCCATTAATTCTATCTTGCATTTATGGATTAACAATCTTTTGATATATTCATATATTCTTTTTAATATATGCCATGGCCTATTTGAGTAAATTAACATTTCTCGATTCTTTAATTTTACCACTTTCCATGTTCTCTTTCCAAAAGTTCTATTCTTTCCTACATTTACACGTGCTATTGATATTATTACACTTAATTGCTTATGTCTAATCAGATGTTTCAACTTCATTTCTAGCAACTAAATCATCTGTTTTCCTTTGCCTCCAAAAAGCATTAGTTTCACTGCTTCAAAAGACAATACTGCCATGTTATACATTTATACAGGGAGTATCAAATGCATTTCATCTGATCTTACTGGGTGTCCAAAATGTTAGAATTTTAAACATTCTACTGATACTCAGTTACTTTTAACTCCTGCTCAGTGAGTTTGTTACCACTCATCCTTATTGTCATGACTCTAATAACAACTCTAATAATAACAAGTCTCTCAGTGGTATAACACATTGTGTATAACATTCACCAATATCACATACAGTCCACACCCTTCATACTCCATTGATTTCGAAACCAGGCAACAGTCTACAAGCAGACGTCAAGTGAGGAAATGGCACGAAAAGCAGAGACTATGTCTGCGCCTGCACCAGGCACTGCATGACAACGGGGGGAGACTGACAGCCTCACCTCGGGTGGGTTGTCTGCTTTATATTTAGATCGGGCCGAAGTAATGGAACAAGAGCATGCCGGGAGCATGTGAGAATTCTAGCCTGGAAACACCAATGCTTGGACAGCCATAAGCCATGACAAACACGTGCTGAAAAAAGAAATTTCCCAAAGAGATTTTGTCATTTCATTCGACGCAGTGGGAGAGAGACGGGGCCTCAACTACACGGCTGCGTTATTAACAATAAATCCTTGCTTTGCCTTCAGCTCAGCACGCGTCAATTCTAGTTTGTCAAACCTGACGCAAGTTGTGTCAGGGAGTGTTTTTTTTGTTAACAGATCCAGAAAAACTCTGACTTTGTGGTTAGGCGATAAAAAATATCCTGCTGAAGAAACCTGGAGAGGATAGGGTAATCAAAGAACACACGGACTAAGACATTGACTGATGCAACCAGAAGACAAATGATCAATACAGTGACTGCAATAATGACAGAGACTCATGGGTAGGTTGTTCTGAATGGGTAGGTTGTTAAGAACTGTAGTAAATAGATTTTTTTTTATCTGACTTAGTTTCTAAATCAGAAGTTTCTGATTTAGAACCTGTATAGATCATGTAATGAGATTTTCAGTTTGTTTACACATTTTTGTTGGACTTTTTCTAGGACATCTATATTTGCCAAGGGAATTATGCATTCCCATACCTGAAGGACCCTTATTCCAAAAATGGCTATGTAAGTATGAATAGAGTTGGAAATTGCACTTTCATATATTTGAGTGACCTTTGGCCTGTAGAATTCAATTTATTAAATATTTATTCATAAAAGGAGCATTACTATGACTCTGAGAGTGGATCTGGTTACCTGCCTTGGTGTATCAAGACAATAAAAAGAAAAGTATCCACTGAGAGCCCAAAACCATCAAGCAGTGCATGTTTGGGCACACCTAAAAACGATTTCAAAAACGATCACCTTCATCCAGTTGTGAGTCTACTCTGAGTGAAGATCAGGTCAGAGAGTCTATATCTCTGATGAAGCATTCCTTTGATGAAGCTCAGGTCAGTTAAAACTCAACTGCCAGATGATGGTCCATGACCTGCAGAAATCCTCTGACATGCTCTCTGTGTTTCCTTGGTTTAAAGATGTAAAGGGCCTGGTAGGTATTCTTCACATAATGGTTGGTAAGCTAGCGTTCATAAGACTTCAATTTCTGGACTTTTTGCAGATTGAGCAAGACTTTGTTCCTTGAGAGGTGGCCAGCCTCAATCAAAGATAAAAATCATACAAAGCAAGAGTCTCTCTCTCATTCAAGTGAGGTTCAAGAACTGATTAAAGCTGCCACTGGGAGAAAGTTGACAATGGGAGAAAACCAGGATGAAACTGATTTGTTCAGTAGGCTTCATATTTATATACCTTTTTATATAACAATTGTATATTCAGAAGTGAAATGTCTAGTCCAGATCATACAAAATGTTTTGCTGCTAGTGTAGTTAGTTCTAATTCTGATATGTAGTACAATTGGCACAAAAATGAGTTATGTTTATTTTCTGTTATCTTTCTCAGTATTGCCTTAATCACTCATCATTTGTGCATTTTGCTTCTATTAAGGATGGGACATTTTCTTTCTTTACTCACACTGCTTTTTCATTTACTGCCACCTTCTGCACAAGACCGCAAAAAGCCAGGCCAGATGTTGGCAGACCAAGCCACAGGGTATCTTGCTGAATTTAGAACTGTTTGCATTTTTTTCCCTTTAAATAATTGTATTCATATGGCACTTGCAGCATAGGAGACATTTTTAATTTTTAAAAATATTATTATTATTAGAATAGTATTTTTTTATCATTGTTATTATTATTATTATTATTTTCTATTTTAAGACACAAGTCAAGTGTCAACATTTATTTATATAGCGCTTTTTATAACAGATGTTGTCACAAAGCAGTTTAACAAAGAATCTGGTGTCCGAGCCCCCAGTGAGCAAGCCAAGGGCGACAGAGGCAAGGATAAACTCCCTCAGTTCAAAAGGAAGAAACCTCGAGAGGAACCAAGACTCAAAAGGGGAACCCATCCACCTCGGGTCAACACCAGATAGCAGGACAAGCAAAGGAAAGAAGTGTTTTGTACGGTAGAGGAATAAAAGTCTGATTAGTCTGTAATTAAATAGCTGGGTCATCGGATGGTTCAGCAGGACGCAGGCCAAGCTTCCACAGTGCAGGACAGCCACAAGCTCTGTGGTGGTTAGAGGCAAGCAGTGGCACCCAGTCAGAGCAGATGCAGCAACTGATGGGCAGCAGTTCAGCTCAGGCAAAGAGAACAGACAGACTGTTAGCTCTGACAGAAGATCTGAACACACTGTATGGTGTTAACAGGGTGCAGCAGTGACTCTGGCAGGCCTGGCTATTACAGCCTAACTAAAAGGGAGAGCCAGGAGCTAACAAAGACATGGGAAGAAGTCAGCGCCCCTCTGCTACACCGTCAACAAACCTGAGTGAACATGAAGAGCAGCGGGACGACAGCACCAACATTCCCAGCTTACCAAACCTCTCTGTCAGTGGACCCCTAGATCTGCACCTTTTATCTAGCAAAAAAACTAATTACCAAAAGCTGGACTGAACAGGTAGGTTATATGCCTGGACTTAAAGATTGAGGCTGTGTCTGAGTCCCGAACACTGACT
>JAVGWN010002637.1:0-10938 GCA_034552555.1 Semaprochilodus insignis
AACTAGGAAACAGTGCAAGGGGGTCTAAACTAAACAGTCTGACATGCATTTATTGTATACTGTTTAAATCAAATCTCTGTGAGATTCACTGTGAGAAATGTAGCATTTTTGTATATATCGAATATATCAAAGTAGACTGCTCCAAAAACATAAACAAATTACAGTCGATTTTAGTTTGAAGCTGACACCACTTTACACACATAGCCACTGAGCCACCACATTGTTTCCATGTATGTGTATTTGTTAAGTAGCTAGTAAAGATACCCCTGCTTTTAACCAGCCATCCTTTTTCCATTTTAATTTTTAAGTCCAATACATTATTTATTTTTCTTAATTAAAAAAAAAAATGCTGCATTTGTTTATCTTTAGCAATTTTATGATCTGTGATTGGATGAATATCATTTTGTAGGTCTTCCTGTGAATGTGTCAAACTGATCAAAAACAGATAGCACCCATAAATGATTCATTTGGTTATTCATTTAGCTTTTGGGGCTGAAAGAAAAGTACTTTCAGTTTCACTCCTCAAGGTTACATACTTACAGTTGCCAAGAAGTACATGTGATTGGGGCCTCACCCGCATACAACCTCTTCTTCTTAAAAAAAAACAGATTAACTTTCATTCTTGTCATGCTGCAAAAACATGNGCCTCCTACTGCTAATGTTATACAATGAAGCACAACATGACCAGCTGAAGTCTTTATAAGGATATAGCTAAGAAACAACATTAATAATATCTACAATATCTACAAAACTTAAGCAAGTAGTAAATCCATACACTGTAACACAGTGTCCTATAAAATTACAGTAAAAAACTCATTATGCTGCATTTACTAGCCCGCTGCTGTAATGAGACCATAGTTGTCCATGGGACTATGGGAGGCTGAAATTCTAGAACACTCTGGAATGGTGTAAGTCCTGTGGCAGAGCTAACTAAAGAATTTTGTGTTATCTCCACACATACCAGAAAACCCAAACTGTAAGACCAGTTGTCATGGCAAAATTATTGACATTGTCCATTAGGTTATGGATGATAACTGCAAGTTCGGAAAAGCAGGCCATACACAGGACATGATCTGTTTACCTCAATCAGAAAGTGTATTCTCTTGTATTTGAAATGATTAAAGATCGCTTCAGCAGTTTAAAACGCAGTAGGGATAGATAAAAAGGAAATAAAATGAACGTGAAAACCCGAATGAGAAAACCCGTCCACTATAGTGAAGATTATGTTAACACTGTACTGGCAGAGGCATACGTTTTCATGCGGGTAGTGCCTTAGAGGTCCTACACTGGTTGCAGACAGAACACAAGGAATCAAATGTGTGTAGGTCTCTGAAGACTTCCACCAGTAACAATTATAAAAATAGTTGTGATGTGTGTGTGTTTCTTTAGGGTGACCTGTAGCAAGTAAGAAATGGGTCTTGCCCTTGATCCAATATGGCAGCTTTCAAGATGGTGGCCATGTTCCAGACATAGCCTAAAAGATAGTCCCCCTCACCCATTACTTGCTGGGGTATTCAGAGATGTCATTTCCCCTTAACTGCTCGAGTCCTATGAGAGTAGCAATGACAAATAGACCTGAAAGCCTGAATGAAACTCTGTCACTGTTACCAGTAAAAACAATGACCATTGTAAGTATTTTATTAGTAGTTAACATAACATAGAAGCCTACAGTGATGATCTGTAGTAAGAATATGAGAAGCGTTCAGTGTTTTGTGGGAGAGGAAGAAATGTCTGATTACTTTGGAAAGCAGGAAAAGAAACGTCTGATTAAGCAGTATTATCAGATGTGGCATGCAGGCAAAACTTCCACACAACATTGGACAGCATGAAGCTCCATGGTAGGTAAACTGGTAAGAAATGCAAACAAGGCAGATGAACCAACAGCATTAAACTAAACACGATGGGCAGTCTTCAGCTTGGGCAAAGAAACACATGGACAGTTAGATCTGAACAGGCAACAACGTAAGTTGTTAGTAAAGTGCAGCAGTGACTGCAGCAGGCCTGACTATTACAGCATAACTAAAAAGAGACAGCCATCAGGTAACAAAGAGATGAAGGTGTTACAGTAATCCAGCCTTGATGTAATCCTGCATCCTGCATCCTGTAGGCAACAGTAGAGGCTTGGTTATTTCTGGCAAAACCTCTTTAAGTAAATTTGTAGGAATTGGATCTAGTATGAAAGTAAGTTTTGAGGAGGAAATCATTTGGACCAGCTCTGTTTGTTGCAGGTTCCAGCCTCTCTGCAGCAGTTATACTGTACTCTAGATGTAAGTTAGGTTTATGGGGCAGTGTAGTTGACATTTGACATTTTAACCAGAATAGTTTCTATTTTATTATTGAAGCAATTCATGAAATCACTATACATTGAGAATATCTGGAGTGCAATGTAGTCTCAATATCATGTATGCAAATAATTAACAAGTTTGTGCGGGAGGGGGCCATGGAGAAGTTAACTGAATTGAATTATTGTTGCTTGCCCTGAATCATGCACTTGAAATCATTAAACAGTTTCTCTGCAGTCATTCAGCAGTCCCTCTCCAGTCAACACAACTTGCAGCATGCAATGCTGGTCATGTGAGCACACATGGCAGGTCTTTAGGAGTCTTCAGGAAACTGGCTTACAGCATTAAACTTAATTTATTTATTATATATTACATTATTACTACATCATAAACACGTAAAAATCCATAGTCGGGACACTTTCCTTACTTCCTGTTCTTCCTGTATTGCACTTCGTATTTATTTTATTTATCTTAGGAACATTTTCGCACATCACTCCATCCTCTGTACTGAGTGTCTCAGACTGGAGCTCTATCCTCTGCACTGACTGTCTCAGACTGGTGCTCCAGCCTCTGTGCTGAGAGTCTCAGACTGGTGCTCCATCCTCTATACTGACTGTCTCAGACTGGTGCTCCATCCTCTGTACCGACTGTCTCAGAGTGGTGCTCCATCCTCTGTACCGACTGTCTCAGAGTGGTGCTCCATCCTCTGTACTTACTGTCTCAAAGTGGTGCTCCATCCTCTGTACTGAGTGTCTCAGACTGGTGCTCCATCCTCTGTACTGACTGTCTCAGACTGGTGCTTCATCCTCTGTACTGTCTGTCTCAGACTGGTGCTCCATCCTCTGTACTGACTGTCTCAGAGTGCTTCTCCATCCTCTGTACTCAGTGTCTCAGACTGGTGCTCCATCCTCTGTACTGAGAGTCACAGACTGGTGCTCCATCCTCTGTACTGACTGTCTTAGACTGGTGCTTCATCCTCGGTACTGACTGTCTCAGACTGGTGCTCCATCCACTGTACTGACTGTCTCAGACTGGTGCTCCATCCTCTGTACTGACTGTCTCAGACTGGTGCTCCGTCCTCTGTACTGAGTGTCTCAGACTGGTGCTCCATCCTCCATACTGACTGTCTCAGACTGGTGCTCCATCCTCTGTGCTGACTGTCTCTGACTGGTGCACCATCCTCTGTACTGACTGTCTCAGACTGGTGCTCCATCCTCTGTGCTGACTGTCTCAGACTGGTGCTTCATCCTCTGTACTGACTGTCTCAGACTGGTGCTCCATCCTCTGTACTGACTGTCTCAGAGTGGTTCTCCATCCTCTGTACTCAGTGTCTCAGACTGGTGCTCTGTCCTCTGTACTGACAGTCTCAGACTGGTGCTCCATCCTCTGTACTGACTGCCTCAGACTGGTGTTTCTTCTTGTACTGCACATTTTAAGCCTTAATCTGCCTCTACATCCGGACTGCTGCACTCAGCACTGTAATATACATAAACAACTCCACACAGTGTAAGGTTTACAGGTGTGTAAGGTATTGTGTGTGTGTGTGTTATAGGATGTGTGTGTGTTATAGGATGTGTGTGTTAGGATGTGTGTGTATACTGTGTGTAAAATGTTGTTACTCTCTGTGCACTGTGAGCTGCTGGAACCAAAGACAAATTCCTTGTATGTGTGAACATACTTGGCAAACAGGACAAATTAGTCCTGTGTTTATCACCTATGTCTACGACCTACAATACGAATTCCCTGCCTACGACTTACAGTGAAAATTCACTGTCTACAGTTTACAATCACTGGCTAACACAAAACACAAATAAAAAACACAAACTGAATCCTATTTGGGAGTTAAATTGTCACATACCGCCCCCACTGGTGCCTGTGCATTACTGCACCTTGCTTCTCTTCCTGTTCCACCCTAGCTAAAGTCAAGAGGCTTTTATTGTCATTCCATCCATGTACAAGTACACAGTGGAGTGAAATTATGTTCCTTCAGGAACAAGGTGCAACTTGGAGGCTGCAGGTGATCTAGGGTTCATTAGGACTCTCATTTATACCCCATTGTTTTCTATGCCTGGTTGCCAAGTCTCTTTGTTGCTTTCCAGAGTTCTTAGTTGTGTTTCTGATGTTAGTGTCTAGTCATGTTTATGTTTCTAGGTTATGTCTCCTGCTTGGTATCTTGATTTTTTGATTATGGATTTGTCTCTGATGATGCATGCCTGTGTTTTGAACTCCGCCTGTTCTGACATTGATTCCTGGACAACCTTCAATAAAATCACTTAACACTTGCAACCTACCTCAACCTCCATGTAACGGAAGAATTGGCCAAACAAGGCTGCAGTGAGTTGTTCCAGACCTCCAACAACCATCATGCCTGTCTCCATACCTCCTGGTTTTTCAGTGGGGATTCAGAGCAACGCTTGGACTTCATGGGTGAGTGCAAACGTTATTTGATCCACTATGCTCAGTCTTTCCAGTCTGAGGAGGCTAAAGTGGCTTTCGTGGTCTTGTTGCTGCGAGCGCCTAAAAAGCAATGCAATACCACATGGGTCCAACAATAAATAAATTTTTCTTTCTCTCTATTGAAACCTGTTGCCAAATGGTATTGAGAACAAATTTCAGAACTTGGAACAAAATGTGACAGTAAATGAGAACAAGTACACAAGAGTATGACATGTCGAACAGTGGGAGCAAACAATGATAGCAGAATGAGGAAGTTGCAAATGTTCTCACATGAGTTGCAGAAAGAGAAACTTGCCCTTAGATCAGTACCACACGCCTTTAGGAGAGAAAGGTAATTGTGAACTTGTTTTGGAAACACATATTAAACTGAATAGAATGGATACATGTGCTGCTTTATTCTTGTAGGACTGATATTCAATTAGTTTTGAATATATCCTAAAATATTCAAATTATTTCTTGCATTTTTGTAAATTAAGTAATGCGTAATTGTGTGCTACAGTATGTAACCTAAGAACACTTGGTACTTCATTTTATTTTTTTACCTTTCCAGGGACTAAGCTGATCTACTTTCATCTGTTCAAGAAAGATAAGTAAGTAGACAACCTACAAAATGCAGAAATTGTTTAACAGAACATGTTTATGGTTGTGAACAACTATTTTATTTATTAGTAAAGCAAAGATGTGCTGTTAGGCTATACCAGTCAATATTGTAAATGAGAAAAGATGTAATGAGTATAATTATAGTTAGGCTAACAATAATAGTTGTCAAAGTAAAAATTTATTTTAGTACTAAGGAATGAAATATTAATTCAGTCTGAATCAATAGTAATGACTGAAATAAGGAATTTACTATTGACCTTAGGGCTCCCATATCACTTCCATCATTAACTGGTCATTGTTTGCTGGGCATTTTTTCTCTGCCTACAAAACGGCCACAGTAACTTTAATACTTAAGAAACTGGGCCTGAACCCATCTACAGTGTTTCCACAACATATATTTTGCAGCAGAGGACTGTCAGCCTGCCACCATTGCTGGAAACAAAATCCTAGGGGGAAACACTGCATCTAATCTGAACAACCATCATTCTATCTCAAATCTTCGTTTACTATCAAATGAGAAATGAAGTTAAAATGCAGAGTGATGCAAAGGTCTCCAAATTGCAATGTGAAACCAAAACTACCTGGATAAAATTAAACGTAAGCTTAAATGTTTGCACTTCATTTTCTAATAATAGTCATTATTGGTCTCTCATTTTGAATTACATTTACAACCTGCAAAGTTAACTAAATCATTAACTGTGGATGATGCATGAGCAGGTCCTTATGAAGTGCATTTTCTACTAAACGTTTAATATAATGGGGACTCAAACAACCAGTCTGACAAGTCTGGTAAGTTTCAAACCCAGCATGTCAGCGATGTACCTTTAGGAATAGACTGTTTATACAGTAAAATTCATAATTAGATAATTTTCAAGCATAAAAAACGAAAGAAATGGACAAACATATCTTCAGTATGCAGTTAAAACACTAACATACAGTATGGAAATAAAAGGGTAATAAAATTCCTCCAGGCAAAGCAAGAGTTTGTGCATTTCTGGTAAGGAAACTGGGAGGCTTTGTGAATTTGTAGCTGAAGGGACATCATAGACGTCTAATGCAGTCTTTAGCTGTATGGGTATGACATACACCCTCTGATTTAATAAATGGCTTTTTATACATTTTATATATTTCTAAAAAGTCTGGTGGCATAAATTCAAAACCTTTTGTAATCTCTGACAACTGCATTCTAACGCTACAGATATACTTGTATTGCCTAGAATGCTGCATGAATGATAAATGTCAAATCACACAAACCTCCAATTAAGGCAATTTAAAGAATTTCATGGCAGGCTGTGTGTTAATTTCATGTTTACTATTATACAGATAGGACAATGGGAAATGCTTCTGCTCCTGGTAAGTCTTCCATATTCATACAGTGAAATGGAAAAAAAACACTAACAAATAAAGATTGTTATTAACATAATGATTTGCATTTATCAGACAATGATTATTTCGATGATCAGAAAACTAAACTCTTTATACCACATTCTGTATCATATCACTAAATTAGTTGAGTTTCACAAATCTGTCAGTCAGCATCTGTGATTATGTTTGGTCAGTTCAAAAGAGATACAATTATTTAATTTATTTATTTGATAAATCAAAGTGTTGGGTGAGTGGTCAGTAACTGGTTTTGAACTGAAAATGACTATACTAGGCCACTATACTACCCATCTCAGTCTTCCATCAACACAGAGTATGTACCCTGAATGCTTATATATAGTTTCTGTTTTACAGAGAGTAGTACTTATGCTCCAGCACCAGGTAAGTCTCTTCTGATTGAGAAAACATTATGCAAGAGAAGCGAATATAATTATTAACAATATTACCTAAATGTATACAAACAATATAATCAATATAAAATAACAATATAATTCTAAAATCATAGCACTAAATAAAATACTGTAAATAAAATACTGTAAATAAAAAATACAGAAAGATTTGACCAATCCCTAAATTGTGTTGGAAGATAGACGGGTGTGTTAGCCACTAACTACCAGATTTTACACATTTCCACAACTGCTCCCAGTAAAACTTTTTTTTTGCAGAAAAAACTAAAAGTAGTTATCAGCCATGCAGTAATGTAATGTATGTTGTGGCCCGGCCAGGAGAGGGGCCGAACGCACTGACGGAAAAAAAAAAAAAAAAACGCACCAGAGCACTTTATTTATTATTATTATTATTTAACAAGAAAATAAACCAGAACGAAACTTAAATACAACTACTCAGCTTGAGAGAGAACCTGTTTGTCTTTTAAAGAGTCTATGCACACCCCCCCCCTCCCCAAACATAATTACGTGTGATCAGCAGGAAGCATGTGACCTTAATACAACTCCCTTATTGATTTTCTTACCTAGTTCTAGCCATAAGGCTTATACTTAAGGAAGCTTAAGGCGTTTTTAGCAACTGCACACAGGATTTTTCAGGAAACTGTTGTGTTCCCTGACATCTAGCTGTCTGGTTTGAATTTGTCAGTAATGTCAGTCCGGGTAGATGTGTTTGTGTTGTGCAGATGCAGATGTGGCACTGTTTGTTTTTCAGACATCAGTTTTGATGGTTTAGTGGACATTTACATTTATGGCATTTAGCAGACGCTCTTACCCAGAGCGACTTACAACCGTGTTTAGTGTTCTGTCGGATAATGTTTCCCAGCTAGTATAAGTAAGTTAGGAGTCTAAAACTCACCCTGAGCTCAGACACTGCCCGAACAAGGGCCACTGCTGCTACCTAGAGAGAATAATACACAGATATATATAGCATAAGTGCATTACCTGGGAACCCTACCCAGTGCTCATACCTAGAGAGAAGAAAGGTCATGGTGAGTAGAAGTGCAAAACAAAGTATTTCAACAAACACAACTATAAGTTGGACATGAATGAGGTGCCACAATGTAAGCACCAGAATGCTTCACCATTTAAGGTGAAACGAAAATTTTGAAAGAGAACTAACCAAAGCAAACTTCAGCTTCATTTGAGAGTGCATGCCTTCTCAGTGCAATTATTTCTAACCGTGACCATGAGGTGACTATCACTTTTAATGGTTTGCTTTTTATTTGAAGTTCATGCTATAGTAGATGTCAGGAATCACTGACTGGCAGTGTAGACACAAAGGTTGTAAGTTTTTGGTGTGTAATTCTGATTGTGTGCAGTAAGGGCCACAAGCAGGGTAAAGCACCCCTGTGTATTATAACACTGATATGATAGCAATAAGCCCTGTACCAAACTACTAAAACCATAACATCTATCATACCACTAGGCCCTGTATCATCTAATATCACTCCACTGAAACCTGCATTATCGATCGAATATCACCACACTGATATAGATTTAAGAGAATAGATTTAAGAGAATAATTCCACACTGGTATGTCTTTGCAAAGTAAGAATAGTTACACAGACAAATTCTTTTGCTAACGTTGAATTAATTTTATTACTTAGAACTAAGAGATCCCTGGAGGTCAGTAAACTGGAGGTAAGAACATGTTTGCTTTCTAGATACAATTTCTTTGTGCGTGTACTTCGTCTAGCTCTAATCTTCTGTCTTTCTCAGTGGAAAAAGGGAGATACTGAGAGACTTGAGATATATAAACCCACAGTTGGACCCCCTTAGGATTCTGCTGTATGGACCAGTTGGGGCAGGGAAGTCATGCTTCATAAACTCTGTTCACAAAGCCCTCTTAGGCCGAAATCTGTTTAATGCTCTAGAAAGCACATCAGACGTTAGAACAGGCTTTACTAATAGAGTAAGTAACCAGAAATCTTTGTTGTTGTTGTTGTTTTTTTACAATCACAATTTGCCACAATGCCTATTTAACTCTCCGCACCCCTCTTTGCAAAACTCAGTTTATTGCCTATTTGCTAGCCAAAAGTATTATGTCATATTTACAACATATGTTCTCATAATAACATGCTAAAGGATTCATTTTTATTCTGATTGGCAGCAACGCACCATTGTACAAAAACAATATCTTCGGGTCCTCAGATGGCTCTGCTTTAAAAATAGACACAATTCTCCATTGGCTCAGGACCACTTTCCACAAACATTGTCTCTGAGCACTAGTTTGTTACTGATCCACAAATACAAGTTAAATGTCCACCATGCAAAGAGGAAACTAAATGCTTACATCACATTTAAAATGAGCATATAATGTAAAAATCAATGAAGTGTCTGTTTTAACATCTGATATGTTGTCTTTGTACTGTTTTCTAATTATAGTGTTTACATGATTTGCACATCTTTGCATTCTGTTTTTATTCACGTTTCGTTCAGCATCCCAATAAGGTTGTAACAATACCGTGCCACTTTGTATGAACACAGCGTGTCTGAATTTGTTTCTAGATGAGAACACACAAGATAAGGACGCACAGAGATAAATGTTATCCCTTTGTTTTCTGTGACACCATGGGACTTGAAGTTAACAGTGAAGGGATACAAACTAGAGACATCATCAATGTTTTAAAGGGACACATTTTAAATGGTTATAGAGTAAGTACACACTCTGTCCCAGTTATACAGGTAACTGTTGTTGTACTGATGAACCAATTCATCCCCAACCGGTACAAAAACCTTCTGTGCTCAGTTGACAACACACTGAGGAGAAATCTGGAAATATCTGAAAATATTTGTTTCTCTGTTTTAGTTTGATGCTCAGAAACCGATAACTGAGCGCAACCCAAAGTACAACCGCTACCCGGATCCATGTGACAAAATTCACTGTCTAGTGAGCATTGTTCCCGCTGATGCCATCTCAAGGATGGACGACAGTGTGATTGACCAAATGTGGACTGTCCGAAAGAAAGCCTCTGAACTGAGTGAGCTGTTTTTTCTTTAAGGCTTTTTAATTCTTGAGGTTGATGATTTATATGTAAATATTTTAGCAGATGCTGTTTACATTAGGTACTGGACCAACACTATACTCTATATATCAAGTGTATGTATACTCACCAACCATTTCATTACCTTGTTTCTACACTCATTGTTCATGCTATCAGCTGCACTGGCCATATAGGTGTCACGTCCTGTCTAGGCTAGCCCGTTTATGTACGTTTTCTCTGGTTTGCCATTTCTGTCTTTGTCTTGTCATTTCCATGTGCTTCTGTTTGTTTTGTTATTGCTCCTTCTGTCTCCGCCCCCTTGTCAGGCCCCTCACCTGTCCCTAGTTTGTGGCCCCGCCCCCTCCCAGGTGTTCCTTGTTAGTCCTTGTTGTTTTATATTCCCCGTTGCTCCCTTTGTTCTTGCTTGGTGTTTTGCCTCCATGTTTGTTGTTTTGTATCCATGTTCCCGGTCGTTTGTCAGTTTGCTAGTTTTTTCTTTGGTTTTGTTTTATCTTATTTGTTCTTTATTAAATGCTTGTGCTTACATCCTGCCTCCTCGTCTTGACCCCACGTTACAACAGGACCACCACAGAACAGGTATGATGTGGGTGGTGGATCGTTCTCAGCACTGCAGTGACACTGACGTGGTGGTGGTGTGTTAGTGTGTGTGGTGCTGGTGTGAGTGGATCAGACACAGCAGTGCTCCTGGAGTGTTTAAACACTGTGTCCACTCACTGGTCACTCTATTAGACACTCCTACCTTGCTGGTCCACCTTGTAGATGTAC
>JAVGWN010002638.1:147-10938 GCA_034552555.1 Semaprochilodus insignis
TTTACGGTCTGACGGTAATAACTGTGGAGTGATTATAATCCAGTATGAATCTGCGGCGTGTGTAGTTTTTACGGTCTGACAGTAATAACTGTGGAGTGATTATAATCCAGTATGAATCTGCGGCGTGTGTAGTGTTTACGGTCTGACGGTAATAACTGTGGAGTGATTATAATCCAGTATGAATCTGCGGCGTGTGTAGTTTTTACGGTCTGACAGTAATAACTGTGGAGTGATTGTAATCCAGTATGAATCTGCGGCGTGTGTAGTGTTTACGGTCTGACGGTAATAACTGTGGAGTGATTTTAATCCAGTATGAATCTGCAGCATGTGTAGTGTTTACGGTCTGACGGTAATAACTGTGGAGTGATTGTAATCCAGTATGAATCTGCAGTGTGTGTAGTGTTTACGGTCTGACGGTAATAACTGTGGAGTGATTGTAATCCAGTATGAATCTGCGGCGTGTGTAGTGTTTACGGTCTGACGGTAATAACTGTGGAGTGAATGGTCTTCTGGAATCAGCAGATTTTGGAGTTTCCACCTCATGCTAACAAAATAATAAAATCTACTGTGCACAGCATTGTTATTGTTATTGCACGTGAATGTAACATTCACTTTATGAGTTTAAAATCTGTGTTGTTTATTGGAATTTGTGGAAATTCCACATATGTATTTTAACTCGGATTAGCCAGATGTTTGCTCTCATTTAGCCCTTACTTTAGTAAGTTGTTCTGGATCTCCTCCTGGAGCGAAGTCCCTGCAGACTCGGCTCAGTTCAGTCTCCAAGCGTTGCCTCACAGCTTGGAAGCCTGAGCTGACTGGCCCCATCAGCTCCTCCAGGATAGACGCCAGATACGGAGCGACGCTCTCAGAGCTGAACTTTACTGCTGGCTCTGAGACCAACCCTAACATACACAATCACACACAAACACAGGATGAGGACCAGAACTCTGAAACCCATCTTACTTTCTTCTCTGACAATATAAATAAATCTGTACTGACTTTAGTGTGTCACGTCTGCTCTATTAGTGCTGCACTGGAGCTACAAGGCCAATGTGGCTAAACACAAAGGGCCCTAGAAACAAAGGGTCCTGGGAATATAGGTTCCTTGAAACATCTGATCCTAGAAACACAGGCCCCTGGGAACAAAGGACCCTGGGAATATAGAACCCTGGGAAAATAGGCCTTTTGAAATATAGAGATCTGGGAACATATGCCTGTGGAAATCCACAGCTGTTGTGGGAACATACAGACATAAGGTGTTAGAAACAAAGGGTCCTGATATAGAGCCCTGGGAACATAGGGTTCTTGAAACATAGGGCCCTGGAAACAAAGGGTCCTGGGAATATAGGTTCCTTGAAACATAGGGCCCTCGGAACAATGGACCATGGGAATATAGAACTGCTGGAAACACCGGTCCCTTGAAACATACAGCAATGGAAACATGGCCCTGAGAACAAAGGGTCCCGGGAATATAGGTTCCATGAAACATAGGACCCTGGGAACAAAGGGTCATGGGAATATAGAACCCTTTGAAATATAGAGCTTTGGGAACATATGCCCGTGGAAACCCAAGAGTCCTGGGAACATATGGACATAAGGTGTTAGAAACAAAGGGTCCTAAAATATACAGCCCTGGGAACATAGGGTCCTTGAAACATAGGGCCCTGGAAACAAAACATCCTGGAAATATACAGCCTTGGGAACATAGTTCCTGAATACAGAGGGTCCTGGGAACACATGGCGTTGGAAACAAGGGTCCTGGGAACATATGGTCCATGGGACCCTAGCAACATAGGGCACTAGAAAGGGTCCTTGAAGTATAGGGCCCTAGGAGTATAGGTACATTTTCACCACTAGTTTTTGAATTAACAGTGTGGAACTCCTGCTGACCTTGCAGTTTGGTCTCGAGGAAGTTGCGGGAGTTGATGATCTGATCCATGTCAGAGCGTATGAGCGCCTCCTGCTGTTTGGCCGCCTCCCTGCACTCCTCCTTCAGGCTCTGCAGCCCCTCCCTCAGCTGCTCCTGCACCAGCTCATACGTCGCCTCCACTGTCTGAAAGCGAACAAACAAACAAATAAAACAAGAGTCTCCCGTCCAGCGCGCTCTCGTTCTAAACATGGCGTCTCTCCCACTAAGCCACCCCCTCCGCCTTCTGTACATAGAGCTGCTTTTGTCTGCTCTTTCCAATTTAGAAAAAGGAGTCTCTTTATGGAGCTGGAGCCTGCCAACCGCTACAGCCAGAGAGAGGGAGTCATGTACAGCACAGGGCTGAGAATATATCAGGCCTAGACTGGTCAGGGGCCAGAAAAACTGTCCCAGCGAGCATTGTGCTACCCGCCCTGTTTTGCCAGACTGTGTGACTGTACTGTAGCTCCTAAAAATTGTATCAGCCTTAATACGTTTAACCTTTCGAAGCCGAAGCAGTAAGTGCCCGTTCTCTGCTGGTGTATCTGTTTTTGTCTGTTAATTGTTGTTGTTGTGGTTATTCAGGTGAAGAATGTGCTGCTCTTTGTTATGACTCAAATCAATACTAAGCACTTATGAACTCACTCTACCCATCACTGTTGTCTCTGGAACTGGCACGGCAACAACCAAGCTGAGAGCTCCTCTGTGTTCCAGCAAATAGAACTTTTTGACAAACATAAACCGGATTTGTTTGCCTTCCGCTTAGTCATTTGTGGTGCTGCATCTCCAAAAACAGCTCAAGCTGGGCTACGGACATCCGAGTTACATGCAAAAGCATTCATGAAGTTTCAGTTCTTGAGGGAAGAGAAGCAGCTCTCCATGCCACTTTCGCTTTTCCAAAATGGAAAGTTTCAGACCCAGTTTGGCGGGTTTTACTGTCTGTGCCTTTTGTGAGGAGCAAATGCGTCACTTGAGGACATTCTGCCTAACCATTGGCAAAATAAGGGCAGCTGTGGGCTGGAGGTTGGGGCACCAGATTTGATCCTCCAACTGCTCTCTGGGTGCCATGGATAGGGCTGCCCATTGCCCCCTAGTGTGTGGATATGAGGGTGTTTCACTGCAAGGATGGGTTAAATGCGGAAGACAAAATCCTCTGTGTGCAAACACAAATGGGAATTGAGTAGTTCAATTCTATTCTATTCTATTCCATTCTATTCTATTCTAGTCTAGTCTAGTCTCTATTCTAACTGAAATACTTTTATACTACAAATTCTGTCACTCAACACAAACCTGTTAGTGTAAGTTCCAACATCTAGCCTGCTGACTGGCCGTATAAACTGCCCTCCATATCATCACTGTCCAATGAAAAACGTGCATCTCCATTTTTTGCTGCTGTTTACTTTTATGCGTCATTTGAACTCAGCAGCTGCTGTTAACACTGTGTGAGCACTCAGTGATGAATGGACCAACAGAAATGGCCCAAAACTGCTTGGTAAAAAGTCTGGTTCCATTGACTTACATTATAATGAAATCAGGTTTTGGCCCTCTCCTGTAAAGTTACCGTTTTGGAGTTGCTTGTTTTGTTGGACGGTAACAACATGCATGTTGCTTACTAACTGATTAGCAGTGCACACTGTTCAGAAACATTTAAACCGTATCTCTTTAACTTCAGGGTTTAATATCGGTGTTTTCATGATATGGCCCACCGCTGTGTGATTGAGACATTGGCTGTTGCTCTTAATGTTGCAAAACTTCTGGGGAAATTTGTCACGGGCGTGTATAAATAGCTGCAGAGATGATGTCACTGACCGTGAACCACACTCTCTTCCTCTCCGCCTTCTTCCCTTTCAGTTTGGGCAGCAGTTCCGTCTGCAGCGAGGGCAGGAGCTCCTCCATCACCTGGTTGGCCAGGACCTACACGCACACACACACACATTTATTTGTATACCCTGCCAGGACACAGGATTATACGTCCCACATAAACTATATATGTAAATACCCATGTGTCATAATAATAATAATAATAATGCCTCACGTATATGTTTGTATCTATTAATAATAATAAAAATGTGTCCGAATGTATATTATACACAGTACAGCCACATTATTATGACCACCAGTTAATATCCAGAGTCACCGCCATATCAGCACGGACAGCAGCTAGATGGGCTGGGAGTGACTCAGTAAGGTCCTGGTAGGTTGTCACAGATATCTGGAGCCATGCTGACTGCAGTGCATCCCACAGCTGCTGAAGTGGGCGTGGGGGAGGATCCATAGAGTGAACACAACGATCGAGGTGGTCCTACAGATGCTTAGAGGGATGAATTAGGGGGCCAGTCTAGTACTTGAAAGACTTGGTCATGCTCTTCCAACCAATGTCGGACATTTCGAACCGTGTGATCCCATCCGCCCCAGGGAAGACAATCAGGTGTACGTGATCTGCAAGGATGGATACATTCCTAAATCGGTTGAGAGTGCCTTCCACATGGATGAGTGGACCTAGAGAATGCTACGAAAACGTAACTTCCTTCATGAGCTACACGCTGCCGCAAAAGTAGGAGTGGTCATAATAATGTGACTGTGTACGTGATGATGTAAGTGGATATAAGTACTTGCATGTTTCAGTAATATATCACATATGTATTTTCTATGTATTCATCAAGCACTGTTTCCACTCACACGAGCATCACACACACTAACGCACCACCACCAGTCAGTGTCACTGCAGTGCTGAGAATGATCCACCACCCACATAATACCTGCTCTGTGGTGGTCCTGTGGGGGTCCTGACCACTGAAGAACAGGGTAATACAGTATACAGAGAAACAGATGGACTACAGTCTGGAACTCCTATATGGTGCTCAGTGAGTATATGTAAGTATTCATATGTAATAATAATAGTCCCATATGGGGATATATATATAATGAGACATGCTTTTTACAGAAGCAGCTCAGATTGACCAGCGTGGGGAAGCTTTGACTCATACTGTCATTCTTCCGTCACAAACAGGGTTTTAGTGAGACAGACTGAGTCACAGAACCTAAATCCGTCAGACGACGCTGACTCACTGAGTCCTGCTGTTAAATAGAGAGTCACTGAGTGGCAGTAATGCCTTAGACACGAATCACTCCACATCACCACAGTCCCTATAAGAGTCAATCAACACACTGAAAACACTGTTCAAACAGTGTTCACCGTTCAACAACAAATTTAAATGCATTTATTTTGTTTGTTTACATGTACCAAAATAAAATATTGATGATTTTTGTACCTGCTAAATATGAATACATTTACTTCTACTAGATATATTGGGGGAAAAAATATTTTTCCATCAGTTCCATTCATTAATATGTAGTCCCTAAGTCCTGTTTTCAGATTAAAGGAGCAATATGTAACTTCTAGCGGTGAGGTTACACTCACCTCTTCCTTCCCTAGAATGACGGTGGCTGTCACGTTATCTGCCGCCATCTCAGTGTCAGTCCTGATTCCGTTTTGCTTCTTCATGTTCTCTCCTATTTGGCAGCGAGGACTCACCCTCTTTTGCTGTTTCTAGTGTTTTTTTTGTGCTACATAATAAATTTTATCCTACATTTCTTACATTCTTACATCTTTCACAACACAAAATGCTTATCTGTCACCGGTGTTCTAGCTATTCATTCTACTCATTGAGCGGTTCTACCTAGCATGCTCATAACATCAGTGCAATGCAGAAACTCAGTGTTTTTAAATGTTTAATTGCACTTTTAAAGTTAATTCAGTTCCAAGCCAGTTTAATAATCCCCTACTTCCCCACCGACAAGCTGATTTAGACCATCAAATCCTCCTATTTATTATTTTAATGATGGAAACATTTTCCAATAATTTGTTAAAAGTTTAAGGTTCCACCTTAAATAGTGCTACGGTTACATTCTGGCACCTGAAGTGTTATAATAATTGCTGCTCCATTTAAGGCGGAACAGGAAAATTCAAACACGAATCTGGTGAATAAGAAGCTGGCTTCAGCCTCATAGTTTTAAAGCTGGTAGTATTTTAAGGATTGCAAAACCTGCTTACAGTTTTATACCCCGAGCTACCAATATATGCCCGACGGTAGGACATTTCAACAAGAATTCATCTTCTTCCGGCATCTTCCATCCGGTGCTACGGCGTCACCAAATTTAAGCTGCGGCTTCAGAGCAAAAACAGGTCACTGTACAGCCAGTGTGTGGTTTGTCCATTCTGGGCTACTGTAGAAACATGGCGGTGGTAGCCTCTGTTGGAAAACAAGCGGCTCCTATGCAGATATGAAGGCTCGTTCTAAGCTAATGAAAACATAGCGACTTGTAGTTACAGGTAATTCTAAGCTAATGAAAACACAGCGACTTGTAGTTACAGGTAATTCTAAGCTAATGAAAACAGCGACTTGTAGTTACAGGTAATTCTAAGCTAACGAAAAGGTAGAGACTTGTAGTTACAGGTAATTCTAAGCTAATGAAAACACAGCGACTTGTAGTTACAGGTAATTCTAAGCTAATGAAAACACAGCGACTTGCAGTTACAGGTAATTCTAAGCTAATGAAAACACAGCGACTTGCAGTTACAGGTAATTCTAAGCTAACGAAAACATAGTTGTACACACCAAATTGTACACACCAAATCGTACACACCACTGCTTTAGAAGGTTATGTTAAACAACTATATAAACAAATAATAAATTAGAATTATTCACTAAAACTCACAGAAAACATGAAATTCAGTCTTTACAGTCAGGGTGTAGTTTGTCTGTTCTGGGCTACTGTAGAAACATGGAAGACGAAAACTGTTGGAAGACGAGCCGCTCCTATGCAGATATGATTGGCTCATTCTAAGCTAACAAACACAGTCATTGATAGTTACAGGTGACTATACACTACCGAAAACATAGTTTTGTACATTATATTCCATTTCTTAAAATAGATCACCCCCCTTAAATTTTACACACTGCTCCTTTAATTTCACTCTGTTGTTGTTGGTTCAGCATCGGCAGTGCTATATGATTGCTCTCACCTCCCACTGTGGAGCTCTAGCCTTTTATTAGACCTAAAGTTTCCTAAAAGAGAGAAATACAGTCTAACAATCTTCAGTTCTTATTCTGATAAATGCTGGGGGAACTGAGAGGTTCTTAAATGTGAAGGCTTATAAAGTCACAGAAGGAAAAGCTGCATAATCTGTTTATTAATTCGGAGCAGTTGTGCTGATAATAACTCTATCACTCCATCATATTCATGCTTTTCATCATACGACTCCTTTCATAGCTGTCTGAGTTATAGGAGGTGACTCCCGGGTCATCCACAGGAAGTGCAGTAGCTACACAGGAAGCCCCTTGGTTTTCCTCTGAGTGTTAAAAGACCCTGCTTTAGCCCCCTTATCACCTCCTCTCATCTCGCTGGGAAACACATTAGAGCTGCTGAAAAACAGCTCACTCAGGTCCCATATGCCACCTGGTGAGTCCTCACTACTGAAGCACACATGCTCTGCAGTTATGTAAACTGATATTTGTGTGTTTTAATAAAAATATGATGATTTTGTGTGTAAAACTGTTCAAAGCTGTGTTTGCTAGTCATGTAGTGACTTTGATCCAGATCAGTGGAGTTATCTACACACAGAATCACGCTCGCGCAAAAACCATCTCTCCAATTCCTGCATATGAAAACTGCTGCTGTTTCTATTGTGTTCAAGACACATGATGAACAGACTAATAGAAATGCTCCAAATGGCTTATTATTATTATATTATTAAAACTCTACGGTATTATTATTATACTATTTCAACATCTATTACAAGCTAATACTGATTTTTCCTTTCTGTGAAGTTTTCATTTAGATACGAACTTCCAAATTTATTGTCTGTCTGTCTGTCTCTCTGTCTGCTTCTGTCTGTCTCTATCTGCCTGTCTGTCTCTCTCTCTCTGTGTCTGTCTTTGTCTCTCTATGTTTGTTTTACTGTTTGTTTGTCTGTCTCTGTCTCTCTGTCACAGTCTCCCTGTCTCTGTCTGTCTCCCTATCTCAGTCTGTCTGTCTCTGTCTGTTTCCTTGTCTCATTCTGTCTGTCTGTCTATCTGTCTGTCTCCCTCTCAGTCTGTCTCTGTCTCCCTGTCTCAGTCTGTCTGTCTCTGTCTGTTTCCTTGTCTCATTCTGTCTGTCTGTCTCTCTCCCTCTCAGTCTGTCTCTGTCTTTCTGTCACAGTCTGTCTGTCTCCCTGTCTCATCCTGTCTCCCTGTCACAGTCTGCCTGTCTCATTCTGTCTGTCTGTATGTCTGTGTCTGTCTGTCTGTCTCCCTCTCAGTCTGTCTGTCTCTGTCTCTCTGTCACAGTCTGTCTGTCCGCCTGTCTCTGTCTGTCTGTCTGTCTGTCTGCCTGTCTCCCTGTCTCTGTCTGTCTGTCTCTCTGTCATCTGTCTGTCTGTCTGTCTCTGAATCTGTCTGTTTGTCTCTTTTGGTGTCTGTCTTTCTCTGTGTGTAATCTATCTGTCTGTCTCTGCGTCTCTGTCTGTCTGTCTGTCTCTGTCTGTGTCTGTCTCTCTATGTTTGTTTTACTGTTTGTTTGTTTGTCTGTCTCTGTCTCTCTGTCACAGTCTGTCTGTCTCTGTCTGTCTCCCTGTCTCAGTCTGTCTGTCTCTGTCTGTTTCCTTGTCTCATTCTGTCTGTCTGTGTCTCTCTGTCTGTCTGTCTCCCTCTCAGTCTGTCTGTCTCTGTCTTTCTGTCACAGTCTGTCTGTCTCCCTGTCTCAGCCTGTCTGTCTGTCACAGTCTGCCTGTCTCATTCTGTCTGTCAAGTAAGTGTCTGTGTGTGTGTGTGTGTGTGTGTGTGTGTGTGTCTGTCTGTCTGTCTCCCTCTCAGTCTGTCTGTCTCTGTCTCTCTGTCACAGTCTGTCCCCTGTCTCTGCCTGTCTGTCTGGCTTCCTGTCTCTGTCTGTCTGTCTGTCTGTCATCTGTCTGTCTGTCTGTCTGTCTGTCTGTCTGTCTCTGCATCTGTCTGTTTGTCTCTCTTTTGGTGTCGGTCTTTCTCTGTGTGTAATCTATCTGTCTGTCTCTGCATCTCTGTCTGTCTGTCTGTCTCTGTCTGTCTGTCTGTCTGTCTCTGTCTGTGTCTCTATCTGTCTGTCTGTCTGTCTGTCTGTGTTTGTCTGTCTGTTTGTCTGTCTGTCTCTGTCTCTATCTGTCTATCCTGAGAGGGAGTGCCCTTTATATTTCCCTTGTGGTCGCATCAGTTAGACCGCGATGTGATTGAAACACACCCATCAGGCAGCAGCCAAAGACACACACACACACTGTCTCTCTTCAGAGCTGCCATTTCATTTTTAGTTTATGTACCAAAACAGTCTTCATTCATTTTTGCATGACCATTTTCAACCTTCCTTTCTCTTTCTGCTCACACCAGTGCAACCAACAAACATCCAGTTAGAAAGCTAGCTAACTTGCTACCAATAAAAAAACAGTAAAATAAAAATAAACACAGAAGTGAAAATAATTATACCAAGTGATTACATACTCACGAGAGCATACTGCTGCACACTGATAGTAAATAAATATCAGACAGCCAGCGTGCCTAATGGCAGCAGGGTGACTTATGTGCAGCTGCGGTCAACCAGCGAGCTAACACTGCAGTTTGCGAGCTGACTAGCTCGCCTACCACAAACAGTAACACCACACATGTAAAGATAGTAATACAGTCTCCTGACTGACTGCGTATCATGCCGTCTCTGCTGTTCATGTGTGTATTTATAGGCAGTAGGGAGGAAGATTTTACACTAGCGTTTTAAATTAGCGTTCTGGAGGTTTAGTGTTCCAATACGAAGCCCTGGACCTTCGGAGGTTAACAAGGTCGAACTCGACGTAAAGTTTTGTGCATTGAACTTTTTTGCAGTCAGTGATATGAATTTGTTCTTTGTGGCAAATTTCATTGAAATGAACTTTCGTTTCACACACTGACAGGACCATTTTGAGGTCAACAGTTGTGGAGTTGCTTCCTGACAGCCAGCAAAAGCACAACGTTTATTATAGACTGTAGGCTAAGTGGGCGGGGCTAAACTGCTGTTTGCTGGATGAGCGGAGTGAGGGAGGTCATATATGAGAAGACCAGTTACCGGTTAAAGTATGAATGGGAAAGCTATGCCAACTGTTTACAGAGAAAGTCCCGCCCTTCAAGAAAAAGACCCAACCACTTGCTGGTTACGCTCAGAGCTGGAAAGGGTCAGTGATACTGTGGGGCTAGTGTGAAAGTCCCCCCTCACTGTGCAAGCTCAGTCGCCAAAACAAGCCGAAAACAGTCATGTTTTTGTGTGCATTATCGAGCCAAACGCTACAAACCATTTATGAAGTTTTGTCAGATTTTTATCAGTGATTTAAAATGTATTTTAGAAACAGTCATTTGAGCTTCAGTTTGAGTTTGACTATTTTGGTCTCTCCCCATTCAAAGAAAGAGGAGTGTGATCTTGTATGGCTAGAAATAACTGCCTTTGCAAAGACTATGGGCTTTGCATCACAGCCAAGGTGAATCATATTTCTATATATATCTATATTCATCATCAAAAAACTGTTGCACAAATAGCTGCACCCAGAAGGACCAACCGACAGGAATGAAACTTGGTGGACTGGTTTGACATCATGGGACATGCAAATGATTCAAGTTTCACGATCAGCCATGCATTTGACGTAAGCAAGGATGGGCCTTATCGCTGTACCTGACTGACCCAAAGGTCACGATTGCAGACATTCAGCGAGCAGTGTGAATGTCCTCCATGAGTCATCCTGTTAGTGCAGCACCATTGTCAGACGGCTGCACCACGCAGGACTACATGCACAGAGACGGTTATGACGATTGTCCTTAACACCACGTCAACGTCGCCAAACACTGCAATGGTGTCGT
>JAVGWN010002639.1:0-10937 GCA_034552555.1 Semaprochilodus insignis
ATATATATATATATAAAAATTATTATTATTATTTTTTTTTTTTTTTTAAGTGTTTACAGTTTAGACTACCACACAATACAGGGCAGCCAACAAGAACAGAGCTTCTTTACATATATCAGTCTTAAAGGTACAGTAACAAAAGCAGACTGTAAGACATAAAAAGACAAAATAAAAAGACAGAATGTTCATGAATTCTTACTGTTTTTGGTACATAAAACCATCCAAACTTTAAAAGCTCAAATACAAAAAATAAAATCCAAGAAAAAAGTAGGTTATGGGCCCTTTAACGGAACCCGCCCGGCTGTAAGTGAACGTGTGCTGCTGACTGAAGTGTGGGAGGGAATCATGGGTAGAAAAAAAACAACACAGCAGCTCTGCGGCTTTAGTAGCTAGTGTGAAAACCACACTGTGAGTACTTTGAGGCCTGAGCCTCCGGCCATTAAAGTGAAAGGAGATATCAGTGTTTGGCTGCGGGTCAGTTGGTGCTCCAGCGTTGCATGTAAAACAAAACCCCGTTATTTAAGGGCTTTACTCCGCATGGAAAACCTGACAGGTCAACACTTCCATTGCTTGTTTATTCTGAGCTAATTTGCTTGATATATACCTAATGTTAGACAGCACAGAGAGGAGGAGAAGGAAAGAAAGACAAAGGGGAGCGCTCGAGGCAGGTGATGGGAAACAGCAACCAGGAAAGACTGAAAAAAGAAGAAACAGAGAAACTTCACTGAGCTTTCAGAAAGCAGGTCATGTTGCATTTAGAGCTGTGGCATTGTCTGTTGTCTTATACTGGCTTATTAAGGGTCTGCAGTATTACAGTACATGTACAGCACCCACGTACATTAAAGGGGAATTCCACCTATTTTTAGAAGTATAACCGAATCATAATTCAGTGATTCAGATGTAAACAGAGTCATTCAGAGCGGGTTTGGTGTGAAATGGTTAATTGTAGAGACTCAGATTTCTTTACTGTGGTGGTGGTGGTGATGGGAACCAGGGGTATACAGCACACATATAGACACTTTCAAACCCACCAGTGAACCTCCACGTGTTTCCTGGGTTTATATATGGAATGTTAATGACGGGACTATTTTGCCTCATAATGCCCTGCACGTATCCTTCCACCACGAAGGGCCTATAAAATGTTTGAGGCCGTAATCTTCTCAGAACTACCATAAAACAGTGTCTCTGACATCAGGCAGTGCATTATAACCATTTCATGTAGGAACTTTCTGTGAGGGAGCTTTTAGATGTGGACGTCTGGTTACCATTACTACCACTGTGAACAGTTCTGACCAGAACAGAGGATGTCACACCTAACCACTCAGAGTGACTCAGTTTACATCCTAATCAGTTACATCAAAAACAGTAAGGAGAGTATTGAGGTGTCCAGTCGTGCCCGGCAGTGTAAAGTGTGTTAGATTAGGGTGATGGGTGTGTGCGTGTGTGTACCGTGTCCAGGTGAGTTCTCTGGTGTTTCGCGCGGTCACTAGAGTTACTGAAGGCTTTCAGACAGCCGCGATACTGACACACGTACGGCTTTTCACCCGTGTGGCTCCGCAGGTGGATCTTCAGGTTCTCCAGTCGAGAGAAAGCCTTAGTGCAGCCTTCAAACTGCATAAAACATAAACGAACAGTTCATCATACACAGCCTGTACAGTAACATATGGAAGCACATTCACACCAAGCAGAGGAGGGAAAAAAACACCAAAACAATGTTATTAATATCTTATGATATGTTATTATGTATCAAATAAAGACTTGCCTGCATGCTCAAAATAATGACCAACTTTCTCAAAATACTGATTTAGCATCTCAAAATATTGACTTCCTCAGAATATTAACTTGCTATGTCAGAATAATTACTTTTGTCCTCAAAAAAGCAAAATGTTTTCCCAAAATATTAATTACTGTGATGGACTGGTGGACCGTTCAAGATGTTTCCTGCCTTCAGCCCAATGAGGCTCCGGATCCCCCCAAATCAGAAGGATAGGCGGCTCAGAAGATGAATTCATGAATGAATTAAATATTAATTAGTCTCTCACAATAGAGGCTTTCATAAAATGAAAACTATAAAAATAATGACTTACTATGTCATAATAACGATTTAGGATCCTGAAATTATGATTGGTTTTCTAGAAATATTGACTTTCATAAAAATGTGACCTATTTGTCTCAAAATACATATCTGATATGTCAAGAAAAAATGACATACTTTATTGAAATTTAAAGGTCATAACTTCATAATACTAATTTCCAAATCCAAAAATGCTATAAAATAATTACTTAATCAAGTCTATATTTCACAACAATAAGTAACTAATTTTTAATATGACAAAAAAATAAACTACATATTTAATGTGACAACATTTCATTTATTTATATTTAACAATAACATCATATTTTTATATAAATATATTTCTATACATTTTATAAATTGATAATATTTAATAATTAGTATTATATAATATATACATTTTTCCTCCTGTACTTGGTAGGAAAGGGCTTCCATAGTACTATAGAAAGTCTTAGGCAGCCAGGATATCAAAATAGCTGGGATAAATGTATTTCTTCTGGGCATTTACTGGGTGTTTCTAGTCAAACACTATATGACATTAGAATAAATAAAAATAAACAAATGCAGTATGTGCTGTTATCTTGCTGCTCTCCAGACTGGATTTATGCAATTCTAACAACAACACTTAATTTAAGTCAATAAAGACCCAAGTAGATGAAGCAAGGTACTGGATGGTGACATTCAGGAGAGATCTGGAAATGGTGATGATAACGTGCACATACAGAGGAATCACAAAGAACAGTTTGTGTTTTTTTTATTCTACTGGTTTAAAAAGTCCTACAAAGCAGATAAATGGCTATGCATATCATTGTCTCAAAACCTCAAAATGGTATTGTACAACATAAGACCAGGATATTTGGGTTGGAAACATCCTGCAAAGTGAGTCAGCAACAGTAATAAAGCTGCAGCTGCAGGTATATGATATTATGCAAATGTATATGCTGCAGTTTGATGCTGATCACAGGCTCCAAGCTCTGATAAACAATCATCTACACATCCCACACTGCATTCTCACTGTGGTATAAATGAAGATTGACCATTGAACTGAAGCTGGACACCTCTTTCCTGCTTTGAAATCAAAGCTAAACATGAAGTAAAGCTCTCTTTACAGCTCTCCGTCTGAACGCATTAGGTTATACCTAGTAAGTTCTAAGCAGTAAAACAGTGTTAAAATGCCTCAGGGTGTCAAACCGCTCTGCAAGTGGAGGGCTGTGGAAGGGAAACGGAGCGCAGAGGCACATGTGCGTTCGATAAAACCTCCTGCCCTGCGGCTGCGAGAGCATTACGACGCATGAAGATTCGTGCAGCGAAACACTAATGGACGATCATCCACCATTACCCCAAAACAAAACACACTTCCCATGTTCCTCACTGCACGAGTAAATTAGACGCAGCTTTATGAAAGCACTCAGCGGCCCTTATTTCTTTAGCATTAACTGCATCTGGCTGCTCTTAAAACGCACGGCCCCGCTCCTGTGTTCTGCGACTGCTTTCACATGTCCAAAAGCTTAATGAAATAAAAATTTACGTCTGAGAAAGTTGCCCTGAAACTCTTTCTCTCTGACCGTCCTTCGAGGATTCATGACTGTTCTTTCTTGGCTTATGTTGTGTATTATGATCAAAAGTATGAAACATTGATCTGGGGCTGTTTTTCATAGTTATTAGTATGTATTCTGTCTGGTTCAAACTGTCCAGTGATAAACAAGAGCTATAAAACAAGGGGGGGTGAAGAGACCAACAGAATAGAAATGGTCTAGAATTGCTAGAAATAATAATAAAAAAAAAATAATAAAAAATTTAATTAAATGTTTCATTTTCCCTCTCCATTGAAAAGTTTCCATTTCAGAATTAGGGGTTTTGGATTTTGGTCAGACCGCGATGATTCGCTCTGCACATCAATGAGTCACAGCATTACGAGCACTCAGATGAGGTGAATGAAGTGAATGATGTTGACTGTGTGGTAACAGCAGCACATGGGAAGATCTGGGATACATTAGACGGTAAGTGAACAGTCAGTTTTCGCAGTCGATGTGTCTGATGCAGGGAGAAATGGGCAACGCTAAAGACAAGGGTCAAATCGTTATTGAAAATAATAATAATAAAAATAATAATAACATACACGTCGTCAAAAGAATAGTTGCACCCAGAAGGAATCAACAGGAATAAAATTTGGTGGTAGGTTTGACATTGTGAGACCTGCGAATGATTCAAGTTTCACACTCGGCCGTACCTGTGACGTAAGCAAGGACGGGTCTTATCACTGTACCTGACTGACCCAACAGCCACAATTGCAGACATTCAGCGAGCAGTGATGCCCTCCATGAGTCATCCTGTTAGTGCCAGCACCATTGGCAGACAGCTGCATGATGCAGAACTACATGCATGCAGACCACTACGATGACTGTCCTAACACCATGTCAGCATCACCAAAGACTGCAATGGTGTCGTGCCAGACTGTCATGGAGTGACTCACAATGGCAGCGGCTCATCTTCAGTGACGAGTCCCGCTTTTGTCTTGGTGGAGACGACCAACGAATCAACCATGGTTGAAAGAGCAAGGTTTGGGACGCTCTCCTGGTCAGCAGTGGTGAGTACCTACTGATAATGGACTTGAGGATGGACAAATCATAAATTGGTGAGGTTTTTAGGTTCATGTTAGAAACATTATCAGGAATAGAATGGATTGAGTTATACACAACTACACCAACCACCCATTTCATTAAGATCACCGTCTAGTATCTACACTCACTATCCATTTTATCAGCTCCACTGACCATATAGGAGCACTCTGTAGTTCTACAGTTACAGACTTTAGTCCATCTGTTTCTCTGCATACTTCATTACCCTGTTCTTCAATGGTCAGGACCCCCACAGGACCACCACAGAGGAGCAGCACTGCAGTGACATTGACATGGTGGTGGTGTGTTAGTGTGTGTTGTGCTGGTGCGAGTGGATCAGACACAACAGTGCTGCTGGGGGTTCTTATAAAAACTATGGTCGGTGTAGAAACCTGGTATCACAAACTGCGATATCTTGCAACCCCCACATATCAGAATAAATCGTCTGTATTCAAAATGGCATACTACGTACTACTCGCATACTAAATCCACCTAAAAGTAGTATGTAGCACCCGGATGGTGTTCTACTCCAGTCATAGTTTCTATTATACAGAGGAGCTACCTTCATGGTGTACTGCATCCCATCATGCACCGCGGCCTGACCAGCTCTCAGCCTGCTCCAACCAGAGAAAATGGCGGCGGGTAACACTGGGGATCATAACGGAGCCTACTCCGAGTATAAATGTGGGTGTAGTGATTGTATCAGCTGATTCCTTTTGGGTGCAACTATTATTTTGATGATGAGTCTAACCGACTGACTTAGCGGTATGATCCTAAACCCATCCTCCAGTAAAAGCACTGCTACTTCAGTCAAATCACGACCGCAGTAAAAGTAAAAGCACAAGTTGAATGCAAGAAGAAATGGAGCAGCTTAAAAGCTGCTTAAGTACAGAATAACTTGTACAACCTCACTGCAACTTCTTGGTCCAATCAGAATCCTTAAGCACAGGAACTATGAGGCTGAAATCTGCTGCTGTACCAGTTAAGGTGGAACTGAAAATAATAAAAAGCTGGCTATAAAAAGACTAAATCTACCTAAAAGTAGTTTGTAGTATGGGACCAAACAGCAAATCTGTAGTGCACTGAAGCTACCCGGATGGTGTTCTACTCCAGTCAGAGTTTCTAGTATACAGATGGAGCTATCTTCATGGTGTACTGCATCCCATCATGCACCGCGGCCTCACCAGCTCTCAGCCTGGGTAACACTGGGGAGCAAAACGCAGCCAACTCCGAGTATAAATGTGGGTGTAGTGATTGTAGTGGGGTATGTTTTCATCAGAATGAGCCTCAGAAAGTTAAAATATACAGGTCTGAAGATTAATAAAAGATGAACTCGCTTTAGAGGATCAGTTTTAGAGTGAAATAGCCGAGGGTAGCTAACAGCAAGGCTAAACGTATTTCAGGTGAACTGAGCGGCATTAGCAGCAGCTAGCTCTAAACAGTGGATACAGTAATAACAGCTCTGAGGTAAATGTAAGGTAACTAGTCATGTGACATGTCAGAACCGTATACTACACACAGGGGGCAGTATACAGTATGCAATACATACTACTGTAGTATGCAGTATAGTAGTGTGCCATTTCGAATACAGCCATCAATATTAATATGTACATTGTGATGCTGGAGGTTCGCCTTGTTCCCCCCATTAGCTCTCCTGCACTACTGCAGAAACAGAAACACAGCTGCATTGAAATTGATGATCATCACTGTACGCGTGCATCGCTTGTAAGTTGAGAAAACATAAAAGTACTCTTAGAGAACATTTCTGGCTTCATATTTGGCCACTCAGCACTTAGAGGACATATGTCCAGTTAATGACCACCTATGCACCAATCCACCTGCAATGATCCATCCAGCTTGACGCAATCCGTCACTCTGAGGTTAAATCCTCGCTGTCTGGCGCTCTGTATTTTCCTGGAAAGAGCAGTGACAGATTTACACAGCTCAGTGACACTTTACGAGTCTCAGCAGAATTGGCTCTCGCAAACGGGCTTTATTTGTATACATTACATATCCATCTAAATCCCTCACGCATCTGTGTTGCGAGAACAAAACGCTCCACTCAGCTGTTCGCTGATGCTGTTATTTACTGCACACTATTATACATACAGACAAACTGCAGCTGCCGCAGCTAAATTCAGTTATCAGACTGTTATGGGTTTCGTTTTGTTCAGTTTTACAGTGTTTGTGGGACCTAATGGTGCCAAAACCCTAATCAGAATCCGAAAGGCCTTTTTAAAAAATATTAGATCCAGGTTTCAGTGGTATTGTTCAGGGTTTAAAAGGCCCATTTCCTAATATTTCTCTTTCCTGTTATCCTCTCATAATGTTTGAGGGGTTTTATGTACCAAAACAGCCATAATTAATTGCTACATGTGCATATTCCAACCCAACTTACAAATAAACTAGTGCATTTAATAAAGGACACACAGAATGCTCTGCAGCTTAAATGTTTTCCCACATTTCCTGCTAGGCTGTTGAATAAATGACACATAGAGGACTGAGGGTCAGTAAGGCTGTGGATTAGAGTTTGGGGATCTGCAAAGTACAGGCACAGTACTGAGTGTAGGTTAAAGGAATCAATAGAGTTTGGGTAGGGCCGTAAATGAATAGGAGTCTATGGAAAGAAAGAGAGATGGGGGGGATGTGTTCAGGTCAGACCAACATTGAAATCGTACTCAGGGGCCTGTCCTGAAGTAGTATATCTGAAACGATGGCCATCACTCACACAGAAGTACAGTAGATGGGTGGGCACTTTTCCATCCCATACATTCCTAATGGGGAGAAATTTCGCAAAAATGTGTTGCCATGCGTAAACCATGCATCAGATCAAAAACTGTACACATGCCTGAATTACACACTCAGACCAGAGTTGGAACAGTGTTGATATCTCAAAAACTGCAGGACGAGTTATGTGACAGAAATCTGGCAGAAAAATAAAATAAGAATATAAATCAGATAATATAGTTGCGCACTGCAAAGCAACCATAACTACATGCCTTACAGTTAAACAGGCTGTTTTTTTACTGTGCCTTTAAGACTGATATATGTAAAGACGGAAGAATAAATTATGATGATTAAAAATTGAAGTCATACAAAGAAAGAAGAAGAAGAAACTCTCCAGTAAGTAAGTGAGTAAACAGTTATTCATATAGCACATCTCCAAGTTCTCCACTTTCAAAAGCTGTTATTATTAATATATCATATCACTGCTATGGACAAGATCACTGAGTCACTTTAAACAGCAAACATATATACACGCACACACACATCCTCTCTCAGATTATCCTTGTCTAACATATTGTACATATCAGAGAATCACTATACAGACATACATCTCCTGTCTCTGTATATTGTATTTAATAGACCTCTTTTATATCTTTTATTTAGTATGTTTAACTAGGATATTACTGCTCCTCTGCTTTAGAGTATTAAGCTCAGCCTCACTACAAGGATTTAAATTCAACTTCATTTCATAAATGTCCTGACATTCTGTGCAATTGACAAATAAACTTGAAACTTGACCTTGAAGTGAGACTGCAAAGTGTTTCATAATTTCATAATTATGGGTTTGGGTATAACACGTGCTCCTATCCAGATAGCATCTTTTTCAGGGAAGGTCTTGCTTATTTCAGCAAGACAATAACAAATCATAGTAAACTATTGTAAATGAGTCCTGGTGCTAAACCGACCTGCCTGCGGTCCAGACCGGGCTCCAACTGAAAACATCTGACGCATTACGAAATGAAAAATGCGACAGGAGATCCTAAACTGTTGAGCAGCTGAAATCCAATATCCGAGCAAAAATGGGAAAACATCTCATTTTCAAAAGTACAACAAACGGTTCCCAAATGTGTGTGTAATAAACAGATGTTTGGCATGGATAATGGTAAACGGTCATATAATACATCATGTTCGTCACATAAAACCAAATCAAAAAGTTCAGGAAAGAAAATAGTACAAAAGAAAGATATGAGAGATATGGGCCATTTAAATGTCACATGTCTGTCTGACTATCCAGAATAGTCATTCATCATCAGGATGAATTTACAGGTAAAGTTTATACTCATATAAATGAACACTGACAGCTTCTCTGTGAGATCACCGCACCTGGTGGATCAGTTTTTATCCAACAGAGTCTTTCGAATAATAATGAAACTCTACAGTGTCCACTATGTACGTTGGCCTGAACCTGCTGGTCAGTTGAGAGTGAACGCTGTGCCAGTTTCTGCTGCTGTTTCAGCTGTTCCTATGTGCGGCTTTCAAATACTGCCAAGACAAAATACTGCCAAGACAAAAACAAAGCCCCACCAAGAGCATTCCTCACAACTCTACACTCACCTTTCACAGTAGAATTTTAGAATGACAATTTAGAGCCTTTGGCCAACAGTGCTTGCACACACAGGAATTTGGCCTCTGCATTTGACCTAACCATGCAGTGAAACACACACACACACACACACACACACACACACACACACACACACACAAAAGCACACAAGCACACACTAGTGAACACGCTTGCCCGGAGTGATGGGCAGCCCTATCCACAGCACCCTGGAGAGCAGCTGGGTGTTGGGTGCCATGCTCAAGGGTACTTCAGTCACGTATATAAGTTCACCGGACACACAATGAGTCACCTTACTTATTTTTAAGGTGGGATTCATAGATTGAAAAGAGGTGGTACAATGCAGTGAATGTCTCGTTCGATGTTAATCATTGGTTAAAAGGAGTGATTGCATCTGAGCGTCATAGTGCGAAGGCCATAGTGCGAAGGAAGTAGCTGAATTTGCAGGTGTATGGACATGTGACACATGACAACAAACCGTTCATCTTGGTGCTGACCACGGTCTCTCCACACATGGATTCATTGGTCATCTCCGCCAATGACAAAGACAAAAGTGGGACTCGTCACTGAAGATGACCCGCTGCCATTCGGAGTCACTCCATGACAGTCTGGCACGACACCATTGCAGTCTTTGGTGACGTTGACATGGTGTTAAGGGCAGTAGTTGTAACAGTCAGCGTGTATGTAGTCCTGCGTCGTGCAGCCGTCTACCAATGGTGCTGGTACTAACAGGATGACTCATGGAGGGCATCACTGCTCACCGAATGTCCATAATTGTGGCTGTTGGGTCAGTCAGGTACAGAGATAAGGCCCGTCCTTGCTTACGTCACATGCCTGGCCAAGCATGAAACTTGAATCATGTCTCACGTGGTCAAACCCACCCACCAAGTTTCATTCTGGTCGGTTGATTCCTTCTGGGTGCAGCTATTTGTGCATCTATTGTTTTGATGATGAGTGTATGTTCTGTGTCACCAATAAAACATTGACTGAACGGCTTTTACTTACTTTTACTTTTTTTTATTTATTATGTTTAAAATATTTGACATTTCCTTCAGTTGTTCATGTGCAAATGTGTTGAAAACAGAACTGAACACTTTAGAATGTCTTCAGTACAGTAAGCAGCTTCTCTGGCTCAGCAAAAACGGAGTGGAATGTTGTTTCACATCCAGACGTCTCAAGTATCTGCTTTATGGTTAACCTCCAAAAAACTATACGCCATCTGCAGTACATTCAAAACTCTGCAGACAGAGCCTTAGTACCCAGTAAGACATCTGCTCACATCACCCCTGTCCTTCATCAGCTACACTGGCTCCCAGTTACTAAACACATCTGTTATGAAATCCCTCTGTTGAGCTGTCAAGCCTTGCACCCACTTATGTGTCTGCCCGCTTACATCCTTATGCTCCATCACACAAGCTATGGTCCTCAGACTCTAGTCCTCTGGCTGTTCCTAGGTTCAGGCTTTCCTCTATGGGTGGCAGGTCCTTTAGTGTTGCTGCCCCCATCCTCTGAAACCACTTATTTTCATCTGTTCCCTCTCCTTCCATCTTTAAAGCCCAGTTAAAAACTTATTTTCTCAGAATACTTTCATTCTCTGCGATGCTTTTTTTCCCCTCCATAAATTGGAAAGCATCATTGGGTATGTGAAAGGAGCTATACAAGTGTAACATAACAATAATAATAATAATAATAATATCATCATCATCATCATCATTATTACTATTGCTACTACTATTATTATTATTAATACTATTACATATATCATCATCATTACTACTACCACCACCACTACTATAATTTATTATTACTATTATTACTATCATTAATATTATCATCATCATTATTATTATGATTACTACTACTACCACCACTACATTATTATTATTATTATTATTAT
>JAVGWN010002640.1:0-10936 GCA_034552555.1 Semaprochilodus insignis
CGGCAAAATTCCAATGAGACGGAGCCAAGCTCCGTTTCGTTCCAGAACCTGATTTAAGGTCGAATTCATAGTCTTTACTACAGTAAACAAGCAAAATTGTGTCTTATATTTTAGCATTTAGGATGTTTTTAGCATTTTAGCCGGCTATTCATGCTAAGTAGCATTAGCATTGCCACATACACAACCAAAACATAAATAAACCGTCTTAGACTCTGTCGGGATGACATGTTTGACTCCATATTTCACCTGTTTGGGCACATTTAGCCCTTTTTATTGACACTAACATGACAAAATGTCGGCGTTTTAAACCTTATCCCCGTTTTGTTCCAGAAGCTGGTCTCCGATCACACCATTTCCGATCTGAGGTAAAAATTCTCCTTTCTTCTTCTTTTTCGTCTGTCTAGGTCACTTTTTTGGGCAAATACATTTATGTATGTAATGCTTTGCATATGATACGACTGTTATGAAAGACTTTAGTCATGTTTCAGCCTGTTTTTAACGTGTTATGACACTTTTTGTCTGAAGGGAATACGTTTAGTGAATACGTTGAAATGCCTTGTAATGCGCCGTGCGCATGCGCGGGCCGTCGGCACGCATAGCGCATGCGCGGTGCGGCACCACGCATTTACTCAGGGCTACTGCTGACCTGGCTATATATGAGAATGGTAGACTTATAAATGCGATGATAATGAGAATTTAAGGGGGATCTACACTTATTTTATCCCAGTTTTGCTTCTAATTAAATGGTTAAAACTATGAATATGAAAACTATGCTGCCAAAACAGCCGGGTTTAAATTAGTAGTTTTTGTTATGTCACAAGAAACAACTCATTTACATACACTCATCGTTAAAAAATAGTCACACAAATAGCTGCATCCAGAAGGAATCAACCGACAGGAATGAAACTTGGTTGGTGGATTTGACAAGTTTTATTTGACGTAAGCAAGGACGGGCCTTATCGCTGTACCTGACTGACCCAACAGCCTCGATTGCAGACGTTCAACGAGCAGTGATGCCTTCATGAGTCATCCTGTTAGTGCCAGCACCATGGGCAGACGGCTGCATGATGAAGGACTTCATGAACACAGACTGTTATGATGAATGCCCTTAACACCACGTCAACATCACCACAGACTGCAATGGTGTCGTGCCAGACTGTCATGGAGTGACCTGGCAGGTCATCTTCAGCGACAAGCCCGCTTTAGTCTTGGTGGAGACGACCAACGTATCCGTGTGTGGAGGCACCGTGGTCAGCACCAAGACGAACGGTTTGTTCGTCCAGAAGGACTGGTGTCACTCCACCTCCACCCCTACCGCACCATCTGCAGGAACTGTGTGAGGATATTGAAGCTGCATGGGATGGATTATCACAGGACACCATTAGGAACCTCTACAGCTTCATGCCGAGGCGCCTGGCGTGTTGCGTTAGCAAACATGGCGGCCCGACGCCATACTGAGAGACAGACTTCTGTATGTGTAGCTCAATAAATATTGATCATATCAGTCTAAATGTATAATAAGTTATTGATCCTGGTAACCTTTATCTTCCTTCCCAACAGCACTGCAACCCCACACCTCCTTCTGGGTGCAGCTATTCTTTTGGTGATGAGTGTATATCCACCCATTAAGCCTACAGCGGTTATCGTCCACAGGTATTAAAGTTAACAGAGCTCTACTTAATGGAGGTCTGTATTCCTGTGGGACTCACATGCCCCACCACAGTATCTTGTGGCATGGGACTAAACATCAATGTTATGGCAAGTCTGACACATAGCAGTCCTGATTATTTCAGGAGATAATTTATTTGTTAGTATATGGGAGCGGGATTAATAAATCAGTTCAGCACAGACCTCTAGCTTTGCCTTACTGAATGAGGCTCAGTACACAGCAGCCAATCAGAACAGAGCTCATTAATCTTAGATCAGTCTTAAAGGCACAGTAACACAGTGTTTCATTGTGAGGGGTAAAGAGAGGTGGGAAAATGGTCATGTAAAATGAATCGTGTCCTTGTTTGGTACATTAAACCACAGAAATGTTATACGTGAACTTTCAGGACAAAAAAAAGTAACATCTATAGGATATGGGCCCTGATGACTGGGACATTGATTTCTGATCAGGTTTACATCACAACCATTAAATTCTGCCCAAAAATGCTGAACAATTCTGGCACAAGGTGAATGATAATGCTCTTCTACGTGTTTTGTCATGTCAGTGTTTTCGGCACAGCCCCCGTCATGTCAGGAGGAGCGCTCGTGTCAGAGTTTCCCAGGAGAGACCTCTCGTGGACATTCCGGAGAGTGACCCTGACTCCACGGCTGCCCTGAGGAAGCGCAAAGTGAAGAAGAGAGTCCAACCTGACTTCTATCACTCAGTTCAAGTCACACCAACACGCAAACCAGTAGGTGCACCATTCACATTTCTGATCCGGTTCGCATCCCACGTCCTGATAGATCCCACATCCCATATCCTGATAGATCCCACATCCAAGGGGAAAAATTCAGGTGTAAAAGCACCAAAACTGCATGTTTATATTTGATTGTAAATGCATTAATCTCTACACACAGACCTCGGACAGAGCTCTGGGTCTAAGGTGGCATGTGGTACACAAAAAGGTTCCAGTGTTTGTCCATACAGACATTTTTCCTCTGGACGTCACCGTATCCTATGGATTATGAGGTCATTGAGCAATCAAAATATGTGTGTTGCTACATGAAAGCTATAAACACAGACTGACCTCACCAAAATACCCCACACAAACCAGCAAGTGTGATGGTTAAGCTACTCTGGCAGTGGCATACATCTGGAGGAGCTGCTGGTGGTATATAAGCTATATACTGTATATGAGGTTTAGTAGTAGACTCAATTTCATGTGGCATCGTTCCTTTGGGCAGAACATTGCCTTTAGCAAAGTTCACAGTATGTATGCACCGATCCCACTTATTCCCATTCATTCAATACTGATACCCAAACCATAAATAGAGGGCTGATACCAAGTACCGATATCAATATTAACTCTATCTAACTTATAAGTCATAATAATTATGTAATTACAATTTAAGAATGTTTGATTTCACCTTGCATGTTTAAGGTGGCAGTACCTTCAGGCTCCTGCATGAGGATGATGGGGCTATAAATCCCTGTGGGGCGTGAGTGACGGGATCCATAGATTAGGAAGAGGCGCTACAGTGCAGGGAATGTCTCGTTTCATATGTGGAACCTCCAAAAGCAGATGTTAATGATTGGCTAAAAGGAGTGACTGCATTTGGGCATGCCGAAGGCCGCAGTGTGAAGGAAGTAGCCGAATCTGCAGGTGTATGGAAGCGTGCGGTCATCTGGGTCTACCAGCAGTGGCTAAAATCCCAGTCTACAGGGAATTCTCCTCGGAATTGTGCCAGGGAAGGCATTCACCAAATCTGGCCCAACTGCACAATTCTTTGATGTAAGAGTGTCTGAACATTGATGTGGCCTACTTGTCCAGTACATGCCAAATCCAATCATAGCTGTTATTGGAGCTCGTGGAGGTACTACATGCTATTAGGTAGGTATCAGCACTGGCCCCCTGTTCGGGCAGTGTCTGAGCTCAGGGTGAGTTTTTAGGCTCTAAACTTCCTGTACTAGCTGGAATATTATCCAACGGAACACTAAGCACGGTTGTAAGTCGCTCTGGATAAGAGCGTCTGCTAAATGCCGTAAATGTAAATGTTTCAGGCACAGGGGACTCATTTTTGTCTGGTGCGCTTTTAAACCTATTTTTGTTTATTTACAATATTCAGTATTTTCTAATATATAATTAGTAGTAAGAACAAATGTTTAACAGCTGTGCTGTGTACATGTAATCACTTTTCTGGCTAATATCTGTCGTTCGTGCCGTCAGAAGCACAGACTCTCAGTGTGTTTTCTGGCCTAGTTGACACAACATGCCTTGAGAAACCCTGCTGAGTGATACAGCTGATCGTCAGAGGTGCACCCAATAGCCTGACTAATAGGCTGCTATGCTAGCTGAAGGCCAATTCAAGGCTGTAGACAAGACCGTCTGGACTAACGTTAATGCAGACTGTAAGAGCTCCACAGCAGCAGGTGAGTGATTACTGAAGGACGCTGCTCAGACATTCAGGTTAGCGGCTCCCGTTAGCCTGTTTATACCACCAAATGCTGCCGGGACAGATTTAGCCATCAGCATTTTTACTGCTTCTTGTCGTCCCCACACTAGTGATGTCCACACTGGCATACATGCATGCATCAGTCTCTGTGTGTGAGTCTAAACTTGTTTAGTGGTTTCGGTCATCGGTATCAGTGTCTCCAACGCTAATGCAGTGCCAGTATCGGCACCAATACTTATATGGCATCAGTATCTGTGCAGCACTAGTTCATAGTAATTCAGATCAGGTATCTGGTCAGCATCAGGTTAGAAATCCTAATGTTCAAAATGGCCATACGAAAACGGGTTTCTCACTTGTGTCCCTATTGTTCAGCACTTCTGAGGTGCCCAAATAAATGGTTTTGCACTGGAGCTGTGTGGCTCATGTACCCATCAAGTAATAAACGGAAGCTTATCATCGCTGTAGGAGCAAAACCTTGTATGTCTGAATTGGAAACATCATAGGAAAAGGACAAAACAATATGGACAAATAATGAACTTGTCATGTAACCCCATTTGTTCAAGCAATTTTGGACTTTTTCTGCTGGTACCTTCATCGTGACGTGTTCAAAGGGTGCAAACACTGTGCTCCAGTGATATTAATCTCATCTAATGAGCACAATGCAAACTGCATTCCCCGATAATCCATAGCTCAGTATCTCCAAAGAAGCAGACTTTGGACCTTGAACTTCTCCGGACCAATCGATTACATTTGGGTTGAGCTTTAAATGTGATTGTTGGATGGCCTATCGCTGAAGGGCTGTACGGTACTGCCGTTCCTGGCATCACATAATCACCAACATATGTCCTCCAGTCATGTTCCACCAAAAGCTAAACCACAGTTTCAAAGAAGATCCAGCAAGCAGCGTTAATTCATGTGTTAGCTGAGGCTACATGACTTCTCCCATGAAATGATGCCATGTTAATGAGCTGACCTTGGCAGCTGAATGGACAGATGGAGCCTTTCTTCAGCCAATGTTGCTTTAGGTGACTATTTTAAACCTAAAGCCCATGCTGTGTGAGCTAAGTGAGCATGTGAGGCACGCTTCCAGCACAGTCTATTAGCCAAAGTCTCAACATAAGGAAACATTACCCAGATAGCGAGCATGTATCGGTCCGCTGGCTTGATAAGATCGCCACCCAGATTATTTTTTAATGAAAGAGATTTGTTGTACAGAGATGTACAGAGACTTTTATTTTGAATTTTTTTTTTTTTTTTTTTTTTTTGCAATTTTCAAACAATAATTTAGTCATTTAAATGACAAGTGCTGCATGAAGTGCCCTTGAGCAAGGCACCTAATACCCAGCTGCTTCCCAGGGTGCCATGGATAGGGTTGCCCACCGCTCTGGGCAAGTGTGCTCACTGCCCCCTAGTGTGTGGGTTCACTAGTGTGTGTGTATGTGGGTGTTTCTTTGCATGGATGGGTTAAATGCGGTTGATAAATCCCTCTCTGTGCAAACACAAATGGCAAATGGTTCTAAATTCTAATTCTAGTCATGTGTTATTCTGCTGTGAGGTTTTGGTTCAGGTTTATGTGAGCTCTTACCTGCCTTTCCCCTCAGTATTAACCTCAGCAAACTGCAGCAGATCAGCCGAAATTAAACTACTAAATGGGCTGATGGGGAGTTTGGACCCAGGCATCTGCCGAAATGATGTGAAACACAAAATTCCTGTGTCACAGTATTCCCATCTGTATGTCATCCCATTCTCTTCAATAAGGGTGCCACTAGGGTTTTTTTTAAATGGTTATTAATGCGCTGCCAAACACGTTGGCTGTATTCGAAATGGTATACTACATACTACCCGTGTACTAAATCTACCTAAAGTAGTGTGTAGTATGCAGCATGTGACCAAACTGTAAATCTGTAGTGCACTGGAGATACCCGGATGGTTTCTAGTACACAGGGGGAGCTATCTTCATAGCGTACTGGAGATACCCNNNNGATGGTTTCTAGTACACAGGGGGAGCTATCTTCATAGCGTACTGGAGATACCCGGATGGTGTTCTACTCCAGTCAGAGGTTCTAGTATACAGGGGGAGCCATCTTCATGGTGTACTGTATCCCATCATGCACCGCAGCCTCACCAGCTCTCAGCCTGCTTCAGACAGAGAAAATGGCGGTGGGTAACACTGGGGAGCTAAACGCAGCCCACAAATGTGGGTGTAGTGATTGTAGTGGGGTGTGTGTTCATCAGAATGAGCCTCAGAAAGTTAAAATGAAGTGAAATAGCCGAGGGGAGCTAACAGCTAGGCTAAACGTATTTCAGGTGAACTGAGCAGCGTTAGCAGCAGCTAGCTCTAAACAGTGGATACAGTAATAACAGCTCTGAGGTAAATGTGAGGTAACTGGTCATGTGACTGTATTAGTATACTACACTGTAGGTCAAAACTTGTTACTGTACTGTATGCTACACACAGGGGGCGTATACAGCGTGCAGTACATACTACTGTAGTATACAGTGAGCAGTATAGTAGTGTACCATTTCAAATACAGCCATTTCTCCAGACAGTTTTGACTTAAAATTAATGTATTTCAGTAGAGATACATGCAGGGTGTTGTAAAGCAAAATAGTCCCCAAAGAAACATTATTATTTCCAGGTTTTCCATTTTCTATTTTCCCATCATCAACATTCCATGTAAACACTCAGAAGACACATGTAGGTTCACGGGTGGTTTAGATAAATAAAGTGTCTACATTTGTGTTATAGACATGGAGACCCCTGGTCCCCATCACCACCACTGCAATAATGGAGAAAAATAATTCAGTGGAATTCCCCTGTAATCAGAGATTGGCCTCATCTAATCATTCCGAGTGCAGGCTCTGGGGCGTGATTACAGAGCGAGGCCGAGTTGGTAGCTGTGACTGTTTTCAGCGTATCTTAAGAGACTGGAGTAATCTTTGAAGCCTGCTGCTGGACCGATGAAAGGCAGGAAAGTCATCAGACACGTCTCTCCAAAGTCTTCATTATCAGATATTTACATTAGGAAAAACAGGATGTGGAATGGAGTGACTCTACACGTGTGGGTGTGCTTGCCGTTGCTTCGTCCGGTGCTCCACTGATTCCTCTTTATGATATGCCTCCTTTATTAACCTCTTTTATTAACTCTCATTATAGCCCAGGCTGTAAATGGGTCACTGATAGCGCTTATACACAAACTGTTCTTGGTAGCTCTTTTGCAAACGTGCTTCAGGACATTTTAGGACCTTGAACGCTCCCATTTTGGACACTTGTATCATTTATTCACAACTAAACCCCAGTGTCGTATTAACCCTTACAGTGGACAGTTATGTGCAGCTGGCCATATCAAAACCACCAGTACACCTACATGTGTCACCATCATCAATAGAATAGCTGCAAGTGTGGGATTGCAGTGCTATTGGGAAGGAAGATAAAAGTTACCAGGAACAATAAATGATGATAAATTTAGACTGATATGATCAATATATATTGAGCTACACATACAGAAGTCTGTCTCAGTATGATTTCGGGCCGCCGTGTTTGCTAACCCAAAATGCCAGACGTCTCGGCATGGAGTTGTAGAGGTTCCTAATGGTGTCCTGTGATAATCCATCCCATGCAGCTTGAATATCCTCACACAGTTCCTGCAGATGGTGCGGTAGGGATGGGGGTGGAGTGACACCAGACCTTCTGGACGTGTGACGCATGACAACAGACCATTCATCTTGGTGCTGACTCCATGACAGTCTGGTACGACACCATTGCAGTCTTTGGTGACGGTGACGTGGTGTTAAGGACAGTCGTCGTAACGGTCTGTGTGCATGTACTGCTGTGTAGTACAGCCGTCTGCCAATGGTGCTGCACTAACAGGATGACTCATGGAGGACATCACTGCTCGCCGAATGTCTGCAGTCGAGGCTGTTGGGTCACTTGGGTACAGTGATCAAGGCCCGTCCTTGATTACGTCACATGTGCGCCCAATCGGGAAACCTAAACCATTTGCATGTCTCACGATGACAAACCTACCCACCAAGTTTCATTCCTGTCGGTTGATTCCTTCTGATTGCAGCTATTCGTGCAGGGATTCCTTTGATGATGAGTATAGTTACATCAAATTTATGCTCTAATGTGGCCTGATCATCGCTGCCTTTTTAAGGTTGGGCTGTATGTCCGGATGGGGAGGACAAACACATCAAGGACATCCAGAAACGTCTGCGTTTTGCCTCAACAGGCAAATTGATGATGGTGTTCTATCAAAATGAGTGTAGTTTGTTTTTCGGCAGCGCGTCCCAGTGATGTAACCATGATGTCCCCTCCAAATTGGTCTGTAAGGCTGGTCTGGTGCTTCCGCTTGGACTGCAGAGCTCATGTACATTTATCAGACTTAAAGGTACTGTAGCAAAAACTCATTAAAATGGCTTATGGGCAGCTGTTGCTACACTAAACCTTGTCAGGAGACGCAGTGAAACAGCACAAAAGGGCAGGATATGGGCTCTTTAATGGACACTGCAGGTATTAAATAAACACCAGTGATTTTGCTGCGTCCGGGCTTTGTTCAGCCGTGTGGAGGATTAATCAGGGAAGCACTGAGAGAGGCATTAGCATGTCCTCAAATTACATTTCCTCTGTTAGACATTCCTGCGTCTTTATTGACCATACTCTGCCTCAGCATTCGATCCTTCAGAGAGGATCCATTATAATGGACACATGATCAGTGATGTTGTCTCAGAGGGTGCTTTATAATGGAGCGGAAGCTTCACATATAAAAGTGGGACAGAGACGTGAACGATGGTAATAGCAGAACTGCTCGCTTTGAAGAGACGCTGTTTATTAACCAAACATGTCTAAGATATTTCCATATATGTCTGAAGTATATGTAAATATTATAAACTGACGCTATCACATAGTTGCATTTGCATATAGCTGAAGGTATGGTCACATAAGCTCACCAGACAATAACATCTCCATGAGCTCCAATAACAGCTGTGGATTTGGCATGTACTGGGCAAGTTTCTGGATGTAGGCCACATCAGTGTTCAGGCACTCTTCCATCAAAGAATTGGTCAGTTGGGCCAGATTTGTTGAATGCCTTCTCAACACAATTCCGAGGAGAATTCCCTGTAGACTGGGATTTTATCCACTGCTGGTGGACCCGTATGACCGTACGCTTCCGTACACCTGCAGATTCAGCTACTTCCTTCACACTATGGTCTTTGGCACGCCCAAATGCAGTTACTCCTTTCAGCCAATCATTAACATCTGCTTTGGAGCCATTTACCCACACATGGAACGAGACATTCACTGCACTGTAGCACCTCTTCCCAATCTATGGATCCCGTCACTCACACCCCGCAGGTATTTATAGCCCAATCATCCTTGTGCAGCGCCATCTGCAGGAGCCTGAAGTTACTACCACCTTAAACACACAGGGCGACTCGAGTTTGCTGTGAGCAGCTTTATGTACACATATATTTTTTTCTCTGTTTGGGGTTTGGAATCCATTTAAAGCATATTTTCTATCAGCATGTTTATAGATATTTATAAAGTTGGTACCGTGTCCCTCCGGAGCTTCATATCTGCTGCAATTTATCTAAGAGTGAAAGACCCTGAGGTCCCTCCGCTCTGTCCCTCTGCGGCTCTATTTAAATATTGGCTTATTATAACTACTAGATTGGATCAGAGAGAGAGAGAAAGAGAGAAAGACAGAGAGAGAGAGAAAGGGAGAAAGACAGAGAGAGAGGGAGGGGGAGACAGTGAGAGAGAGAGAGAGAGAGAGAGAGGGGGAGAAAGACAAAGATAGAGGGAGGGGGAGACAAAGAGAGAGAGAGCATGAGAGAAAGAGAGAAAAAGAGGGAGAAACAGCGAAAGAGACCTAGAGGAAAGAGAGAGAGAGAGAGAGAGAGAGAGAGTGATAGAGATACAGTGAGAGAGAAAGGGGGAGTGAGAGAAAGACTGTCAGAGTGTGAGAGAGGGGTAGTAGGAGAGAGTGAGAGGGTGTTGGAAAGAGAGAGAGAAATAGAGAGAGACAGGGAGAGAGTGTGGGTGTGAGAGAGTGAGGAAGAGGGAGAGAGAGACAGTGAGAGAGAGTGTGAGAGAGAGATTCAGATGTTGCATCCTTCGAAGGACATGATCTACGCAGCCTTTGAAGGATACTTCTTCATAGACCTTGTTCTTCGAAGGATGCAGGGATAAGTCCAAACTGAACTGAGATGGCCTGCTCTACGGTGGGCTTCCTGTCCGCGTCACCGGCCCACAGTGAGCCTTAGGATATGTTGGCAGGCTGTGGAAAAGAAGGACGCATTTCCTGACTGCATATGAAGGAGCCTGTGGGGAACGGAACAGCCTAGTCACACCACTGTGACGCAATGGGTCTTCAGAGGATGCAGCACTTGAACTGGGACACAGCTATAAAGTCAAACACTACACACTATTACTGGTCTCTGTCAGATTTCTCATCTGTGTTTGACCTTCAGTTCTGAGTGTTTTGGTTTCACCGTATTCACCGGCCCTGCAAAGATGGCCGCTGAGTGTACAGACTTTCCTATAAGGACTTTGGCAACAATGCACACTAGCATTAGCTAGCTAACCCAGCTAATGTTAGCACCCACTGGCAGAGGCGAAATTGACCCTTTGTGGTATCCTTGATATAGTCTAGGGGACTTATAGGGTGTTTCTTGCTGTGAACTCACATCTTCATGATCCGGTTGTCAGGCATGATGGTCAGACAACGGCTGGTGAGGAGATGAACTGAGCTTAGCTTTAGCTGGGCAGCATAGAAAAAGGGCTAACACAAAGATGTGGGTTCATAGCAAGAGACACCCTATAAAACCCACA
>JAVGWN010002641.1:0-10934 GCA_034552555.1 Semaprochilodus insignis
TATGGTAATTGATATGGTGATGTTCTCTGCAGACGGCAGGAGTGATCTAATAAAATCAAATGCATTTTCTGACTGATTCGGTATTAGAATGATTTTGTGCTGATAATATTGTGTTGTTCTGAAAGAACAGTATATATTATCTAGAGTGTGGATATTTTAATGTTTATTATTGTTTCATTTTTTTATAATAATAGAAAATGAGTATTATTATATTTGTATGGTAAGTTTGGTGTTAATGACACATTTAAAGCGATATAATTGAGGTACCGTTTCCTTTTAAAGCCATTCGTCTGATTTTTGAACTCTTCTCTCTGTATGCATGCTGTAGATATGCTAAACCTTTCTGTTTCAAGGTGTTGAAAATGATGGGTGTTTTCTGCAAATACATTTGACTGTGTATTGAAATGTCTTTTTTTTGTTGTTGTTGTTTTGAAATGTTTTTGAGGAGTTGTATTTTACTGCTGTACCAAAGAATGTTAGATCTAATACTGAGTGCCCTCAATTGAGACCTACAGTTCCATTTCTAATCAGTGCTGTTTTTGATGGATCAGTTGTCACTGTTACTGCTAAGTGTGTAGCTGTGCATTCAAATGCTATGTGCTGCTAGTTTAAACATGCATTCGGTGCAAAGCAGCTGGCTAAACTGCAGTCTTCTAAGCCAGGGTAGGACAAAGATGTGTTTATTGTCTGTATGCTTGGTAGTGGTATAAAGCAGGAGTGCTGTATATAGAACTTCACACAGCAAACAAGATTTACTTTGGGGAAAGTAAATTCATTAGAGCATGTGTATAATTGATGGTCTGTTGCACAGCAAACATGATTTTTGGTAGTGGCGATTCACATTAACAGCTCTGTGTGTTCTTTCAGTTTATGAGTTTATCATTTTTTGTGCTGGGTAAAGTGTTTACAGTTTAGTTTGGTTTCTATGTGTGGCTGGTGTTGGTACACAGCTGTTTTTTATTTAAATAATTGGGCTATGGTATTTAGAATGATGTGGTGTTGTTTTATAATAGTAATGCTGAAGAAAATCCACAATGGTTTATCTTGCTATTAGAAACAGAAAAGCCTATTCGCCTTGGTTCGTTGCCAACGGACCTGATTTGAATTAGCTTACTAATTGTATTATATTTATTTATTTCATTACAGAGACCACACAAAGCACATTATATCAGACTACAATGTAACATTTCTTCGTCTGTACAATAACTCAATTTGCTGTCACGTGGGGACAGGAGGAGGAGGAGGCAGGATGTAAGTGCAAGTCTTAGGCTCAAATTGAAACAAAACCAAAGACAGTAAACTAACAAACGACTGTGAACAGGGTTACAAAAACAACAGGCATGGAGACAGAACACCAAGCAAGAACAAAGGGAACAACAGGGAGTATAAATGAACAAGGACTAACAAGGAACACCTGGGGAGGGGCAGAGCTACAAACTATGGACAGGTGAGGGGCCTGACAAGAGGGCGGAGACAGGAGGAGCAATAACCAAAACAAACAGAAGCACACGGAACAGGACAACAAAAGGCACATGGAAATGACAAGAGAAAAAGACAGAAACAGAAAACCAGAGAAATTCAACACCATGAAAATGAACAATGACAATCAGACTGAGGTAAAGCTGCATCACCTATATTGCATATTATATAATGTTGCTTAAATTCACCAAATTCTCCAAAGATTGCTCCAAGTTTGGACACTTTTATGAGTTTGGACAGGTTCCTAAAGGTTCTGATGTCATTGCACACCCACATTTGATATATTTGCGATTACTTGGAGGAAATGCAGCCAATGAATTTAGAGGTGGTCTGGAAAAAAAATCCCTGCTGGTTTTTCTGAAAACCTAAAATCAAGTCTGCAGAAAAGAATAGAAGCTAATAAATAAAGCTAAAGGGTGAACACAGTTAATGCTATGAAGGGTGGTCTCTGACTTCTGCACAATGGCGTATTAATATATTCTGGATAAGCAGATTGTTTAGGCAATACTAGGTCACTGTGCTAAAATGTCTGCATTTCTGACCCGGTAGAAATTTCACCAGAATGTTGATCCAGGTAAATAGAGTCTCGATTTTCTTGGTCTACAAATGTTTATGTATGGGCATCACCAATAACCGTCCACAGATATGTACATGAAATATAGAGAGAGGGAGAGAGGGAGAGAGAGAGTTATTGAATTCCATTGTTTTTTCTTATTTTTCAAATTTTTGCTTTTATCATCAAGATGTAAACAACATCATTCAAAGTGGTTTGATGTGAAGTGGGTCATTGTGGAGACTCAGCTTTCTTTACAGTGGAGAAAGTAAAAGGAATGAGGAGTCACAACTTAAATATAGCCATTTTGTACTATCCAAAACCACTACTTTACACATGTCTTCATAGTGTTTTTGCACTTTTTATATGCAATGTGAATAATGGTAAAATAGTGCCTTTGCCTCACAACACCTTGCATGTGGCCCTTGGCCTTGGGTGGATTAAAATAAATGGATTAACAAGACATTTAAGGATAAAAGATTATCATAAAACTATCAAATAACTATTAACAAATAATCTTTCAGACATCAGACAGCATAATTATAACAGCGTAATAACTTTCTGTGTGGGAGCTTTTAAAGGTGGACATCTGGTTCTGATAACCACCACTGTGAACAGTTTCTCTAGAATGGAGCATTTCATGTTGAAACACTTTGAATGACTTTGTTTACATCTCATCCAGGTAATTGTGTAGATTAAAAATGGCTCTCCTTTAAGATCTTGGTTCTACAAATTAAGAATAATCTTTGTTGAAAAACCCAGGCCTGCTTAGTCTGTAGAGGGGACATTTTGTCAGCCAGTCATGGCTACAAAGTCAGAGTTCTATGAGTGGAAAAGCTAATCCGCACACTCTTTATAATGCTGGCAGCCAAAACAAGATTAGGTCTTTAACAAGACTGTAGAACATCATAATGCCAACAAATCCCTTAAGTCCATCCCCAGGTGTACAAAACCAGGGCCTTCAGTGAAGAACAAAAAATCAGCAGGTGGAGCCACACCATGAGCCACTTGTGCAGCTCCAATACTGTCCCTCCACCAAAACTTAACAGATAAAAGATCCAGATGCTTATACATCCGCTCCATGTTAGCTGAGGGTTCATGGCTAATGACTTTCCTGGATAAGGGCATTACGTGGAAACAATGGCACTGTGCTGGAGTATAGCAGGCTGAAACCAAATTATGGTTAATAAACCAAGAACACAACAACTTTACAGTGTCCTTAAGGTCACTACTCTCAAACTGCGCTTGTAAAATGAAAATATGTGCACTTAAACATTAACAAAGACACCAAACTATAAAGTGACAGACTTCAAAAGCTGTATTCCTGCACATTTATGTGTTCTGATAAATACCACATGCAAGAGCTTGTACTTTTTGTGTACTTTTGTGTTGATGAACTTTCATATATATATGGAATGAACACTGATATATACAATGGTCTTTTCATGTGTATGTGCTGTGCACAATTTATATTTGTTCATTAAATGCATACATATTTATAGGGTCAGTACTAAGTTAATAGTTACTGGAGATAAATGGTACTTTAGTTTGCTACTAGGCACTGCGTGGTAGAAAGAGCTCGGGAGTAGGTTGCATCGATTCCCAACAACAAAATGTTCATAGACACTAATGCAAATGCAAGTAGTAATAGTGCTTCTAACATACAGCTGTCATTTGGGAATGTAGAGGATGAAGTTAACCCAAATGCATTCTATATAGATAGATAGATAGATAGATAGATAGATAGATAGATAGATAGATACCTAATGTGTAGAGGTTTATGCTAGTCAACGGACCAACACCAGTGATTCTTTGGCTAATGCGTACTGCTTTAGTATGGCTATAAACAAAAGTGCTCTATATTTTTTTAAATATGAAAATATGCAGCATATAATTTGCATCACTGCATAATAAACTGCATCACTTCCTCTTTTAACAACACTATGTAAGCATTTTGGAACTAAGGAGATGATTGCTGTTCTCAACGTGAAATATTTCTTGATCTAAATTTTTGCTTGAAACAGTATTTCAGCTGCTTAGCATCTCGGGGTCTCCTTTGTTGTAATTTGTGACCAGTCTGGACTGCAGGAAGGTCTTTTACTACAGAGCCATACTGTAGTAATATCTGCAGAATGTGGTTTGGCATCATCTTGGTGAAATAAGCAGGGTCTTCCCCCGAAAAACATATCATCTGGAAAGCAGCATATGCTTCTACAAAACCTGTATATATTGTTCAGCATTAATGAAGCCTATGCCTGATGCCTTTTGCACTAATGCACCCCATGCCATTACGGATGCTGGCTTTTGAACTGTGTGCTGATAACAAGTTGGATGGTCCCTCTGCTGTATAGGCCGGAGGACACAAAGTCCATGATTTCCAAAAGTATTTCAGTTTTTAACTCATCAGACCACAGGACACTTTTCCACTTCACCACAGTCCATCTTCAGTTAACTCTGGCCCAGAGAGGCAGTGGTGTTTCTGAATCCTGTTTATATATGGTTTCTTCTTTGCATGGTAGATAATTGTATTTTTAAACTGGGGATGCAGTGACAAACTGTGCTTACAGACAGTAGTGTTGGGAAGAGTTCCTGAGTCCATGCAGTGATTTCTGCTACAGAATCATGTCTGTTTTAATGCAGGGCTGTCTGAGGGCCTGAAAATAATGACCATCCAATTGTATTTCACCAGTATAAGTATTGTCCTTATCCATTGCATACAGAGATTTCTCCAGGTTCTCTAAACCTTTGTATGATATTATGTAGTCCATTTGACATTGAGAAAAAGTTATAATTCAACTGTTGCACTGTTTAAACAGTCACAGTCTTTCACAGTGGTAACCCCTACCCATCTTTACTTCTGCAAGACTCTGCCTCTCTGAGATGATCTTTTTATACCCAGTCACGTTACTGAGCTGTTGCCAATTAATCTAATTGTGAGATGTTCCAGCAGGCGTGTTTTTAGCATTACACATCTTTATCAGTCTTTTGTTGAAACTGTCCCAACTTGCTGGTATTTAATTCAAAATGGGTGTATATTTTTCAGAGAAACAATAAGGTTGTTTTTATATATTGTAAATATAGGGTTGAAATGATTTGCAAATCATGGTATTTCTTTATTTTTTCATTGTACACAGCATCCCAACTTTTAGAAATGGGATTGTATGTTGTAATATGAATGCAGCACATAGTCAGCTACAGTCTATAATATAAATCACATAGATTCTGTTTATAACTAGGTCTGTTTAACTATAAAAACTATACTGAGAGATTACTTTAGATCATATCACACGGATAAACCCTCGGAATCTCTGAGATTTTAAAAACGCTTAGAGGGAAATTGTACCCATCAGGGCTAGCATGTGTTCAAGATCAGGTGAAAATTCCCAGCATCCCCACCCCAATTCAGCTAATTTGCTGCAGCACACATCGCGTGACGTACCCTGCCATGAATAACTCTCGCAGTGAAGCATTCACCAAATTCACCAAATGTGATTAGGAACAATATTGCTATTCATGCAGCTACATTATCCAATTTATAGTCCAACCTGGAGTGACCTCACTGGATTCACTCCTCCCTCTGGAGCAAGCGGAAAATAAAACAGTCTGAGCAGAACATTGTGCCAAGTTCTTCAGAGTATCACTATCCGAAGAGCAAGAATGAAGCCTCAGCGCGTACTTGTCCTGGTCCTACTGGTTGTCTTAGCACTATACTGTAAGTATTTTTGCAGGAACTGTTGCTTGGTGTAAAAAGACAAGCCTATGCTTTTGTTTTATATTGCTCTGCAGCATGTATAAAAAGTATGCTGTGTTTGCTGGTGAAGGACAAGCTGGTTTAAAACATAATTAGGGGAAATCTCTTTTTGGGATTATGAATTTAAGCAGTAATTACCTGATATATAGAACCAAACCAACATGCCATGTGTCTTTAAGGTAAAGAGAATGAGGCCGCCTCGTTCCCTTGGACTTGTGCCAGCCTCAATGGGGTTTGTCGACAAGGAGTATGTCTGCCAACAGAGCTCTACTTTGGCCCATTAGGCTGTGGGAAGGGATCTTTGTGAGTCAAAATACCACTTAAGTGTTATTTCCCATAATGTTAAAAGTTTGTTTTCATGCATTTTAAAGATGCACAAAGAAATGGCTGCATTTATTAGCATTATGCAGTAAATAGATAATGTATGGATATATGACTGTGTTTTGTTTTCTTGCCAGATGCTGCGTGTCACATTTCCTTTGACTGAAGACAACTAAAGTATAAAGCAGTGGTAGTTTGCTACTGAAGTGATGCCCATTGTGTGAATGCGGCATCTAATGTTTTGAGCTCTTTTGCTGACCTTTACTCAACAAGCCTGCAATGTCAAGACTGGAATTACATCTTGGCATATGAGCAACCAGCTCTCCACTAAGATAACAGCACTGTTCCTAAGACATGTAACTCTTTCGTGTATTTGTAAATGCATATTGTGATTTTGAGCACATTAGCAAACATGACACAAAAAAGCAATGCTGATTTTTATGTTGGGCCACACTATTTAATAAATCAAATATATGAATTTTGGTCTGTCTGGTTTATTACTATGTCAAGGGGTACCTGAACGTGAGAGTGGTGGGCCAGGGCCGATAAAGTGATTTGTCAAGTTAGAGGTTTTCCTGATTTTCTAAGTGAAAATAACCGAATAACACCAATTTATGCCACCATTAGTGCTCATTACTGTTGAATTTGACATGCTGAAAAATAAAAACAACATATTGATACATATTAAATACAACTATAAATGCGGCCTGTGCTAAATGTATTGCAAATTTATTTCACATGTTATTTTTTCTAATATGTTAAACTTGGTAAAAACCTTAACCTTAAAAACCTTAAACTATACCTTAAAATTAGCATGCATATTTAAATGTGTATTTAAATGTGTTTCACACACAGACATACATATATATATATATATCTGCCTATGCTGATACTAAAACATTTATAAAATGTAGAAATAAGGACTAGATCCACTAGGTTTCACATCACAAAGAAATATATCACTTATTTCTGTAGGGTTAAAAATGCAGTAAAATGAGTACCAGATCATTTGGAACAGTATCAGCCACTATAACTGACACATTCTGCTCTTTCAGCAAACAATTAATAATAACAATAATAAAACACCCTCACTAACAGTTTGGCTTAATAATGGAAGAATGAGTTGATTACACACACATTGAATCCCACTGAATAACTACTTGAAGGCACAGTATTGCTTAAGAGTTTCCTGCAATTCTGTACGATATTCCTTTGCTTCATAGCCCAGAACCCTTTCTATATTTTATGACTGTCCCATTCTTGTCATGTTCACAAATCACAATTGTTGGATAGCAGAGTGATTGTTTTCAGCTTACAACTGTGAGTACAACATTCCCCACATGCAGAAAATTAAATGCTGTTTACATACAAAAAAAGCTACACTGAATGTTAAAGGACCATAATTTGAGGTGATTTATCACTATTACAAAGGTGTGTATTTGAATTTTAAATTATGCTGAATGCCCGTTAGCAAATGTATCGGTTGCAATAAGCACTTTAATAGGTGAGTTTACATACAAAATAGAAGCACCGTGGTTAAAAGTCTACTGCCAGTGACAGACAACTAATGGTATGGCCTAAATACCATACAAGCTCCAAAACGATTCCAGAATTGAATCATTACACAGTATATTGTAGACAATTCTAAACAAAAACTAGATGATGTGAACCTCACAAATTTAGAACTGATAACAAGCCTGGTGTTTGGAAACTGCTTGCCTCCAAAGCCAATGCATAAAGATGCAAAAGGCTGCCCCTCCTACCACTATTCTTAAAGGGAATTCCACCATATTTTCAGGATATCTTCGTAATTCTGCCCTTAACATGTAAACATAGTTGTTCAGAGTGGTTGATCTGAAGTGATGTATTGTAGAGAATGTACACACTCTAATTTCTTTACAGTGGTGGTGATAGGAACACAAATATAGTATTTTTTTAAGTATCCACCAGTGACTCTACATGTACCATTTTTATATGTAATGTTGATGATGTAAAATAGTGGTAAATCTGAAAAAATAAGACTTCTTTGGGGACTATTTGCCTTACTACACCCTACATCCCTCAGCCATGAATGGATTAAAATGAATTTTATGTTAAACTTTCTAAATTATCAGAACACTATAATAAAACATTATATCTGACATTAAGCATCATATACTGTATCTAACTGTATCTCACTATCTAATATTTCATGTATAACTTTCTGTGAGGAAGCTTTTAGAGCCATACGGTGATGGCAGACATTTGGCTCTGAATGCTTTCGTTTCCATCTCAAACTTTTCAATATGTAGAATATTTGAAAAATGAGTGCGGTTCCTCTTTAAATCGCATATATGCAGAGACAAAGACAAAAGGGTGCATTCAACACACAGTGCATTGCTAACTGTGTATGGCCATGGAATGTTAACATGGTTTCTTTATGATGTTTTCATTCAAGATGACAAGGCTGTGCAGTGCTTTCATGAAGTCAAACATCTTTCCTGATCTGTTATTACTAAACCTTCACATTCTGGAGTGGACTTCTACCTCTTTTATCCCTCAGAGTACCGGGAGCTTTTCTTCTCAATGGAATAGTCACTATCTAACATGTAACACCTCTGTACTTTGAGGAGAGCAAGACAGACCGGAGCTTCAGGGTTACAGGATGACAGTTGCCACCCTTGAATTAATCTTGGCCACCTATTGAACCTTGAAAGTAAATAAATAAATAAATAAATAAATAAACACCTACATTGGTGTGGATTGATTACACTTGTTGGTTATGTGTCTTTTTGATGCAGAGCTGGCTAATATTTACATGCAGCATGCGTTGGATTTGATCACTGTTCCCTCTTCTGCTTAAGAAGTCAGTAGTGCACAGCAGGCATGTATTTTAGATTGTAGTTTAGATGAAGCTCACAATAGAGCCACAAAAACAGCCTTGCTCAGATTTCCCCCAAGGAGGCGAAGCCTGCAGGACCCTCTGTCATGGCAATCTTTATACGCTGATCATTGAATAGTTGCACTCAGAGGGAATCAACATCTTAAGACATTCGAATGATTCAAGTTTCACGCCCGTTCGTGCATGTGACATAAGCAAGGACGGGTCTTATCGCTGTGCCTGACTGAGTGTATAAGGTCATCCAGAGATGTCGCAGAGATGTCTGGCATGTTGTGTTAGCAAACGTGGCGGCCCGACGCCATACTGACACTACTTCTTGTTGCCCATATCATTATCATCATTTATTGTTCCTTATGCGATTATTTTTTTTAAGCTGAGTGTATATAGCCTATAGTACTAGTCCTATAGAAGTACAGTATAGTATGTATCATTGAGTATGCATAGAAACAGATGGACTACAGTCTGTAACTGTAGAACTACAAAGTGTTAAAAATGTATTTATTGTTCCTGGTAAACTTTATCTTCCGTCCGAATAGCATTGCAATCTGACATTTCCTTCTGGGTGCAACTATGTTTTTGATGATGAGCGTATTTTCATATTGCACTGTACATTATGTCATGGTACATTCCTGTACTGGATTTAGTTGCAGTATACAGGATAATACAGAAAAAATGAAGCAAATACAATAATATTAATATCAATGTTTCACATCAAAGGACAAATCAGATATTCTGCAAATGGAGTTTTATTTCATACTTAATCAGGTGGTGCTCTTGCCACCAATTAATTTGTACAGAGAACTGACACTTACCTAATACCTTCCTGGTTTGTCAATGGCTAGAGGGCGCTCCTGAGCGAGTCCAAAATGAATGGGTTAATGCAGCGCATTTGAGCAAAATCCTTGTCGTAAATTCTTAAACACGTTTATATAGAAGAATGCATCCATTTACCGAACACAGAACAGCGTAAATCATTTTAAAACCACTGTTATATGTCTGAACGCTTCTGAACTGCAGCTATAGGACTTACCAACGGTGCTTTATGCGCATTTATGAGGTCAGTGGGCGCGAACCGCTTCACTCAGCCATGTGAATTTGATATTGAAAGATCAGGACATAGTTCCTCCAGCTGTACACACCTCGTACCTTCTGAACTGATCTCCAATGACGCTTCTCCGGTTGTGTAACGCCAGACTTTCATATGATCAAATTCGGTATTAATTAAACTAAATATATTGTTGGCTAATGACGTCATTATTCAAGCCCAATATTTCATACACAAATGGCGAATGTCAAAAAAACCTCCACTGTTCCACTGTTTTTTTGTTCTTAAACAGGAACTTTTGTACAATCTTTAACATTAATGATGAGCATGACCTATGCTGAAATATGGTTTGCCACAAATTTAGGTTTGTACTTATTAAGTATTATTACTCGCACTTAACTGGTTAAGTGCATTAGAGTGCATTTGTGACATTGTTGTCGTTTTTGTATATGGAATATGACAAATTAATACAAAAAAAGTATATACGGTAAACCAAAATGGCATATACCAAACCAAGTGAATGGGGCGAAAGGGGGTTCAGTTCCTGTTTATCTCTCGCTTCGCCCCGCTCCCTTCTGCCAGGGGAACAGCAGCAACCTGAGGTGAAAGACTGGGGAGCAGTGGGCTGAAACAAATATGATTTCCACAAAATTAGCTCATCTGTTGAATGCCTGTTCAGACACAGAAGACCCCCTTATTTATAAAACTGCGCTGTAATGACAACATTTAACAACGTTTGGTGAAACAGGTAGAATTTCCCGCTGAAGTGAACGAGGACTCGAGACTCTGATGTCTGCTTAAGTGCAGGAATAAATGCCCTCCTCCAGCGCACCAAAACCACGTGACCGCTTTTCCGGAAATATTTTGATATGGTGGTTCTCGGCTTCATGTATCTTCTCTGCGT
>JAVGWN010002642.1:0-10933 GCA_034552555.1 Semaprochilodus insignis
ATGTGTGTATATATATATATATATGTGTATATATATGTGTATATATATGTGTATGTATAATGCATATAGGACCAGTCAGTATATTTGGTCAAGGGTGTTATATTAGTATTATTGCATTGTATTTTTTATAGAAATATCTTGTATGAATGAGCTTCTACCTAAGCATAAGGGCCCAAAAGGATGGTGATGAAGGTGGGGGTTGGATTATGTGGGTTTAGCTCTAGCGAGGCATTCCTTCCCAGGGTCACGTGGATTGTAAGGATTTTAGGAGTCTTCTAGCCCTGGCACGAAAGTTTAACATTGTTTCCATTGCACCATTTTTTTATATCCCTGCATCCATTGCCTGTGTTAAGGGAAGCTCTGCCAGTACAGTGCTGTGGCTTACCATTGTTCATGCTTTAAAAGACGCAACGTCTCGCCGTGCTTTCCTGTCTAATAGCCTGCTGTTAAAGTCACCGTGAAAGACAGAGAATGTGATTTATAGCTGGTGTAATTTACTGTTAAGTCTGCTCACAGTGTTGCAGCCCCCTTCTGCTTGGTCTGGTTTTGATCTCTGTGAGAATGGTCACAGGAGTAATCAGCCATTTTGGGAGTATCAGAAAGAGAGGGAGAGAGAGAGGAAAAAGATAAAAGAGCAAAGATTTAGGAGTAAAATTCCAGTGTTTGTCTGCATCGGGTGTGGCGTGTCTGTGCTGGTGTTTATGGGATGCTGGCACCATAGCCGCCGAGTCTGCGGTGGACTGTGCTGTGTGCGTGTGGCTGTGAAGCTTGCTGTGTAGATCTCTCAGCTTTTAAGTGGAGGACTTGAGGCCGCACACACATACTCACAGAGGATTAGCCCCACTGTGATGATGCCAAGCACCATCAGGTGGGCCGTGTAATAGCTGACCCTTACTTGGACGAGTGTAGCAAGCCGTGTGTGTGTGTGTGTGTGTGTGTGTGTGTGTGTGTGTGTGTGTGTGTGTGTGTTGGAGTATGCTTAAGAAATGTCTGTGAGTTCTGAGAGAATGTCACCACTGCCATACACCTGGAAAAGCTATTTTGTGAAAGGTGTAATTGAATTATAGTCAAGACCATTTAATTTTTTTTTTATTTTTTTAGAACTTAAGTTTTATTTGGTTTTAAACCATGTCACAATAGTTTTCTACAAATGCACTTTTCCTTTTTCCAGCATTTTGCATTTACACTGTATTTCAAAAACAATACAAAAAAAGGGTCCACTCCAATATAGTGTGTATATATATATATATATAAATGCATTATTGGCACAATCTGATTTGATGCTGCCCTTTACGATGTCTAAACCCTCATTGTGAGATGACCAATACAAATGGCCCAAAATTAATTGATAGAAAATAAATGAAATGTTGTTATATTAACTTCTGTTGAACGTTCAGTCAGTCAGTGATGATGCATAATACATTTCAGTGAGCAGTGTGTTTATAACACTGTAAAATTTGTGGAAACTTTTGGGTGATGTGGTGTGACTGAGAGTTGCCAGATACTCTGTAAACTCAGAGTGAGACACATGGTCCTCTGTTAAGACACGCACATGCACACATTTATTTGATGTCTGATTTTATTTGACAGCTGCAAGATGTCTCCCTCGCTCTCTCTCGCTCGTTCTCGTTTTTGTTCTCGCTCGCTCTCGCTCTCAACTCTTGCTCTCGCTCTCTTGCTCTCAGCTCTCGCTCTCAACTCTCAATCTCTGTAAAATTAAAGGTTGTCATGTCTAAATTACAAAGCAAACAATGACAAAAATCCATCACAAGTTCCCCTGAGGGCTACTTTCAACATCTTGTTTATGCTCCCTTTCTTCCTCCTCTTCTCTCTCTCTGTCCCTTAGTCCACCCTCTTTCTCAGCTCTCTCAGTTGTCATTCATCTCAGTTAAATTCATGATTTGGTGTTGAAATGATTGTGTTCATTTACGGCACTGGTTGTGCTCTACACTGCATATTTGTACACTTCTCTGCTCCAGTGCACCTCAGTCAGCTCATCAATGGTTTTATAATTGCCTGGTCAGTTGCTTAGATAACAAATCTAGTGTGAAATGGCAAGAACTCCCGTTGTGTCTTTAGTGTTGTTATTGCTGTGTATTTCTTTCTGGGTAGTAGTAGAGTGCTTAAGTAGTTTATGCATGATAACCTTCTTTTAGACGCTCATTATTTGTGCTTCCATGATCAATCATTTAGTTTTGAAGTTTAGTTGTTGTATAGGAAAACGTGGGTGTTCAGTGAGGTCATTTCAGAGCTTAAAGAATGTAGTCAGATTTGTCTCAGACCATACACCAGGACCCAGTGTAAGTGTAGGTGCTGAGAAAGAAAGTGGTAACATGCCGTCTCTAATAGAAGGACATAAGTAACGGATATACTAAAACATTGACTGCACTGCAATGCACGAGTCTAGTTAAAGTCAGCTGTTTGTATTTGAAAGTCACAAAATCACTAATCTGTGTTTTTGAGCTGAATGCTGCTATGTATTGTGACTGGGCAACTGGTATTACGCTTTTGAAAGACTTGTGGTAGGCCACCGCATGGTTGCACAGAGAGTGCAAGAGACCAAATACTGGCATGGCCTTACAGAAGAAACGGTTTATGTAGTTTACTGCAAAACTATATTGATATAAACAGTATCATCCTATATCTTGTTTGTCAGTATATCGATATATTGTAAAAAAAAAAAAAAAAAAAAAAAGATGTTTGAGGGATGTTTCAGCCAAGTGTTCGAAGATTTGCGTTGTATCCTTGTAGAGCAGAATGCCTGGACAACACTGGGCCACTGTTCTAAATTGCCTGCTGCACTTGGTGCCTTCTAGATATGAAGGTTATATTTTTCCCTATTCTTACGTTTTACATTTTATATATTTTTTTTAATGTATCAGCATCGGCAGATATGTACATGAAAAATGTTGGATATTGGGATCACCTCACAATTGCTGTGTCGGTGCATCTTCACTGGAGAAAGTAATTACTTGAAGAGAAGGCAGAGGGGAAGAATAGTTCCTTAAGAGTTGTAACACCAGTAACTGTAAGCTTTATATCTCTCTGTGACTCAGAGGAGACATTTTGCATGCATCCTCCGTTCTCATCAGAGTGTGCGTTTTGTTCAGCAAGCCTGTGAAACTTCAACAGCAGTGCTGCAGAATGTGGGGAGGAAATCACACCGGCAGCTTTATGAAATTCCCTTAGACCAGGAGAGCTATTTTCATCCTTCATATTCAGTTCTGTGGTCTGGGAAAAGCTCCTCTGTTTGTGCTGTTTGGAAATCCATCATATCCATGTTTAACCCTACTGCTGGTGTGTGTGTTTGGGAAGGGGTGTGTGTGTNGAGTGTATATAATAATATATGTTATGCTAATAATGGGATTTTAAGAGGGAAAAAATCGACTTGAGAATGATTGGTGAATGAGGCCCAAAGTTTTTATTTTCTGTCGGTACATAACACCCCGTCTTACCAGCTGGTCGCTTCATGCATTTTGAATATTAGAAGTATATCTGAAGAAGGCCAAACCACATAAAAATGCAAGTGTAAGTGCACCCAAGACACGTTTAAAATAGATACAAATCCGATCGCTCAAACTGGGGATGCATTGATACCAGTATTGGATGACGGGCCAATACCATGCTTATGTACTCATAAAACGCATCAATAACAACATACCGATACCGGCAGATAAGCCGTTTGTATGTGTCTGCCTCAATGATTAAATGACGCTGGCGATGAAGAAAGATCTGCTTACTGACTTTGTGGAGATCATACACAGAGCCGTCAGACACTTTAAACATTCTGGCCTGGCTGATTCCTTTTAGCCAGGAATACACTGTGAGACTTTAGCCCTTCATAAAAGCACACAAACGCAGTCACAGCCGCTTCCCCAGTATGGGTTTAGAGATACGGCTAGCTAGATCACATCTACTTCCCCAATACACGTGGAGACAATCACTTCCCCAGTTTTGGTGGAGACGTCCACTTCCCCAGAATGAGGCTAGTAGGATCTCAACCTCTTCCCCAGTATAGGTGGAGAGATAAGGCTGCCCAAATCACAACCGCTTCTCTGATGCAGGTGGAGACAACCACTTCCTCAGTATTATTGTGGATGACCATTCCGCTTCCCCAGTATGGGTGGAGAGATGAGGCTGCCCAAATCACAACCGCTTCTCTGATGCAGGTGGAGACAACCAATTCCCTAAATTTGCCAAATATGGATGGAGAGAAGAGGCTAGCAATATAACAACCACTTCCTCAGTATGGATGGAGAGACAAGGATAGGAGGAACGCAAAAACGCTTTCCCAGCATGCGTGGAGAGACACGGCATGGTGACCACGTATGTTTCAGTGCACATTGCTGATTTAGCTCTGTTTCTCAGCGTATTTGTTCAGTACTCGGACCATCATGTTGTTTTGAATGAAACAAAACCCACTTTTCTCAACTGCACCATTACTCAGTCCAAGCTTACGTAGCATTGCACATTATTTTGATTTTAAATCATCTACACTTGAGTGATTTAATGTTTAAGGTACATTGTGCACACGTACACCAATAACTACCGTTATAAGTAATTAATTTGCTGAGTACTAGAAAATGGGTGCACATGATCTGTGTCTGCGAGGAAACAAATCAAGGAGGACACACATGGCTTGGGGCCAGGCTAAACAAAATGCTTAAAAGCAATATGGACAGAAACTACTGTTCTGTCCCCCACACAGCAATCGCATTTCAGTCTAATCACAAATGCATTTAACTAAAAAGTGCATGTGGCCAAAATCTTATCAAGATGCAATCCGGATACTAGTCACATGAAGTGACCAGGTGCAGACGGGGTCAGTGTGGATTAGTACAGTGGTACTTCCAGATAACCATCACCGGGTAAAGGCCAGTTAAGACTACTGGGTTATCCATGGTTGGTGTAGATGCGCAATGGTTTTAAGGAGTAACAACTTTTTTTTTTTTTTTTTTTTTTTGTTTGGCTAACTACCGAAACGCTGAGTACTGAGTCTTCGAGTGTGTGAGAGTGCTGAGGGCATAACAGAGTAAGCATGTGAGCACTTTGCGGAAGGTCAGGTTTGCTGGTGTGATGTCCGGTCAGGCGAACACACAAAGACTTCATTGTTCCTGTGTGACCGCTAGTGAGGCCACCGGCCTTAGCCTTCTGATTCACATGAACACACAGTTGGATTCAAACAGTATCAGGATGCAAGTTTTGCTCTTCTAGGTGAACAAATCACATATTTTATAAAGTTCTGTACGAAGTCAGGACTATTTTGCTGGCTCTAACATTCATACATTACCCCTGTTGTGTGTCTGTGTGTGTGCATGTTTTGTTTTATTCCGCCCCCCCCAATTCAGAAAGTACGCAAAACGTTCTCTTACTGGAATGCATGTTGGACAACAGATATTGCATAAATGTTCCCAATGACTCATTCCAGGACACTGACACAGGACTTGTTCCTCTTTCCCAAACACACTGAGTATGCATATGTGTGTGCACGCAGACATCGGTGTTTGTGTGATTCGTGACGTGACCACTGTTTTGCCCTCAGAACACACACATACAAATCAATACAGCACTCTCCCTAGTTCTTTACCGGTCTCTCTTAGGCACATTTACTCACACCAACATTCTTCTTTCATGCCTGGGGAGTGTGTGTGTGTGTGTGTGTGTGTGTGTGTGTGTGTGTCTCTGGGGTTACGTGCTGTTAAGATGTCCTGCCTCTCTGCCTCATCCAGTTGCCACTCCTGATGCACTTGCAGAATAAAGACCAGGCTTAGAGAGAGAAAGAGGTTTTCCCTCAGTGTTCTTTGACAGAGACCTCCCCTTTTTCTCTTTCTAATTTTCCCCTCTCTCTTCCCTTGCTCCCCTTCTCTGATCATGACCAGCCAGTCAAAACTGCCAAGGTTTCTTTTGCGTTCCGCTGTTCTGTTCTAATGACGTGTTGATTAAACCTTTTTTTTTTTTACCTGTATTGATTTATGCTGTGTAGTCTTTGTATAATATGTTTATGATATACAGCACACTTTTTGCCTATTTTTATCATATATTTATCTTTCTCTCTCTCTCTCTCTCTCTCTCTCTCTCTCTCTCTCTCTCTCTCTCTCTTCTTACTTTCTCTTTCTTCTTTATTTCCACCAGTTTACTCTGTGATATCCTGCCCCCATGAAAGAACATGGGGGACAAAAAAACATGATGTCTGGGGTAAAAAAAAGGCTGTGGTGAAAGAGTGCAAGCAAGAGTGACAGCGAGCATGTGAAAAATAAAGAGAGGGGAGATTTAAAGGCCAGCAGTTATGAATGGGCAAAAAGAAAGAGCGAGAGAGCGACGTCATGCTTGTGCTGTTCATGTAGTTTTATGTTTGTATCTTTTTCCTCTGGGGTCTCTGTTCTTCTCTTCTTTCTGGGTGGCTGCGTGTCTTGGTGAGGGTGCCAACTCTGGGCTGCGTCCCAGCACCCACCTGATCTGCCTCGTTCTGTTGCCGTGGGTAACGAGCCTGGTGGGTGTTACATCTCAATCCAGACCACCCCCTCCCTTTGGGATTGTGGTGTCTGCACCAGTTGCCAAACTATTCGGTATATGTATGTTCAGGACAAGAATGTCTTTATTGTACCCAGTTTTAAATGAGTGCTTATAAACGTGAAAGAGAAAGTCTCTTAAGGGTAGAGTTTAGGGAGGTTAGGGATGTCCAGATCCGTTTATATTGCTCCTGGTACTATCTGATTACCCTTCCAGCACCAGCCGGATCTTGTGTTTTCTTAGAGCCAGCCACGCCCTTTAATACTGCTACATTTTTAATATCTGCATAATGTAGTGAGAATGTGAGAACTGCTTATGTACTGTAATTTACGTCATGAATACCATATGATTTCATGTCGTGCTAATTTTACAGTGCCCTTGTGAAAGTATTCAGGTGCCCGCCCACCCCTCTTAGTGTTTTACCTGCTTGGTGCAATACAGCCTGGAAGTGGTTTTCTGATGGATGGGCATCATTTGATTTGCACAACCTGCCTAGCACTTTGAATGTGCAAAATACCCAGCACTGATCTATACTTCTTCAGAACTTCGCCCTGTTTGGAGAGCTCCTTGGTCTTTATGTTACTTGCTGTGGTGTTGCAGACTCAGTGACCTTTCAGAACATGTGACAGACCTTGTAACTCTTGGGTTGCACACATGTGGACCTTAGTCAACTAATTATCTGACTTCTGAAGTTGATTGGTTGGACCGGGCCATATATAGGGTTTTCATAGTTAAGGGTGTGAGTACATATTTACTCACTAACTTTTCAGTTGTTTATTTTTTCTATTCCATTCCATTTGGACTACTTTTGTTAGATCCGTTATATGAAACCTAAATAAACGCCCAGGATCTATGTCACTATGGAATGTTCTTGGTTGCATTTAACTCGCAGTAAGAAATCAAACACAATCCAAACACTGACAATACACATATTACAAGATTTTGTGTTCCTGCTTCATTTCTGCAGCTTTTAGAAGACCATTTATGACTGCGCTGCAGCAGTGGCGTAATGACAATAGTGGAGTGGAACTGGATCAGGCTTTATATTGCTGTAATACCCAATTAAATAATACCTGACTAATTAACCTTGATTTTAGGATAAACGTTGGGCTCTGTAAAGTAAAAAGCAAAATAATTGCATTCTATAGAGTTCCTGTAGAATTTCTTGCCATGTCCCCATATTGGTTTAATAACGTATAAACTCCACAAGCCTGTGTCAACGCATAGATGTAATCCACACGAGAGTCGTCTGAACAAAACAAAAGCTCGGTGGCTTAAAATTAGTGCAGGATATTGACTCTTTCTGCGTCATTATACTTGTTTTAGAATTCTAAAACTTGCTGCTTTATTTCCAGGTCTAAATAAAAATCCCAGATTTCAAATTTTTGGTTGGACCCAAATGTGTATGGGTCAAAGATGAGGGGTATTTTACAGGGAAAAAAAGGATGTTATACAGTATGAAATAATTTTAGGTGTTTTTCCGGACATTGATGTATCTACTCAGATACATACTGTAGAAATGACATTTATGTGGACAGTATGTCCTAACATGGACTGAATTCATGTAATAAAGTCAGAAAGGGATGAGCCGGGTTTTTTGAGGCTGGCCCTGACCTGACCCTGTGACAGAAAAAGGCATCCTCATCTTATTGTATGCTTTTCTAATTGCTGTCTGATTACACTGATAAGTGACATTTTGGATCTCACAGTTTACTTCTGCCTTTGCCTTTGAACTTTCCTCTAGATCCAAACATGCTGGTGTTCAGGCTTAATGAAGGACTGGGTGGAACTGCATCCTGTTTCAGGCAAAAAGGAAGAGTCAGATACGATAAACAAATGTGTCCTGTCCATGGGAAGGACAGAGGGAACAGGAGGGGGGTGAATGGGCAGATGCTTGTGCTTTATGTAGACAAGTCATTATTCTGATTGGTGAATATGAAGGTGCGGATTTTTACAGATGGAACACAAAACTTGTCTAAATGCCTCTTTTCTCTGGTGGTTAGCTTTAGCATGGATACATGTACTGCAGTCCAACATAAAGCCTTGCCCTTGATAAGTATTTGAGGGAGAAAGCAGTAAGAACAACTTAAAACCCACATGTACAGGTAAACTTAGCAGCAAAGTACTGCCAGTTCCCATAAAATCCCTAATCGGCATGCTTATTAAAAGTAAGGGCATGCGTTATTCCCAGCGCTGCTGCTGATGTGAATCATTCTGCCGGTCCAAACAAGAATCATTAGCATCTCTCGTCGGAAGGAAGTGATGTGTGCTTAGCCAGGGTTTAGAGTCAGCCAGGGTTTTCTTGTCATACAGGACGTTTGCCATGTGTTCTGAGACACCACAGCATGCTGTTAGGACAGGCAGTTGTACACGTAATAACTGGGTAATGAACTATTCACTGGCGGTGTAACGAAAAATATCGCACACAAATTGAATTTAAACATTCTACTGTACCCCATGGGGGAATGGTTAGCGGTTTATCATTATTGTGATAGATTATGTCACAGTGCATCACTTAGAAGAACACTGAGCAGTTGTGGCAGATATTTGACTAAATGGTTGCTGATATGTTTCATGCATGTATGTGCTGATGGCGATGCATATAAATAAACATTTAGAAATGCTGTGTTTATTTCTGCAAGGTTACAAGTGCGTATTTCCATTTACGATCATCAGTCAACACTCGAGTATTCAGTAGCAGCATTGGTAAAAGTGGTATCATGATACATCTAGTTTGTAGTTTGTTACTTGCATTGCATTCTGGATTGGGTGCTTCAAGGGCTGTTAGGACTGAGCTTTAATGTTTTTTGTCTAAGTAATGACGTATATTAACTCATTTATGTTTATTCTTTCTCCACCCTTTTATTTTCTTGTCCTTTTCAGGCGTTAGCAGCCAATGCGGGGACAGGCTTTGCGGTGGCTGAGCCTCAGGTGGCCATGTTTTGTGGGAAGCTCAACATGCATGTGAACATTCAGACGGGACGCTGGGAGCCAGATCCTTCTGGAACCAAAACCTGCATAGGGACCAAGGAAGGAGTGCTGCAGTACTGCCAGGAGGTGAGACACAGTATTGATGCTGCATAAGAAGGCTGTTATAGCACTTAGTGGCGGTATGAAAAATTGATGGGCATGAGTAATCTACCGGTGGAGTACTTGTTACAACTACCTACTCAACTAGTAAAATACTGTTCACAATTCACTGATCAGTTTGTGTTGCCTGACGTCAAAGCCCATTACGTGTCTGTCTTCGATCCCTGTGTTAGAATAGAATACATGATGTGGCAGTTTTGCTAGGCTGCCCTTCCTGTTGTCTCACAATCCTCTGGGGTATGGCATTTGTCACTCAACATGGCTTAGCTGTCTTCAGAGGAAGGAGACATTTGACTGAAGAGCAAAGTCACCAGCGTGTGGTGTGGTTCAAGCCGTTGTCGAAATGGCGCTACAACAAAAACTGGCCCACTTGAAGTTGCAAAAGTGAAGGGACAAATGAAAAGCATCATTGTGCGCGTAGTGCTGTCAGTTATATGTTAAGTAACTTCATGCTTGAAGAAAACAGAATGGGATTTTTTTTTCAATTTCTTACATTAAGGGCAAAATTGAAATAATTAGAGAGTGGAAAAGTATGTAATAGGACATGTCATTGGAATTAACAGTGAAAATAACCAAACAGCTTCCAACAGGTGCAATGTGTTTGAACTGCATCTGACATCAGTTAACACTTGCAGGTGAAGCTCATGGACAGTTTAGCTAATTCTTTTTTGAGTGAGGATAAAGTCACTAAGCAGTATGAGATGAGCAGAATTAGAATGAAAATTAGATAATAAACTCAAACGGTATGTTGATTGCTGTTTTAAAATTTTGTAAAGACTTCATTAAGCTGACATTAGCTAGTTGTGCTAACAGCTTTTATTTTACAGTAGCGATGCGCCTATAAATAAAACTTCAATAACTTTTAAACACTGAAAGCGGCAACAACAATAATTATAATTTGTTTTTTTTTTTTGTTTGTTTGTTTGTTTTTTTTCTCTACTGACTGCATTCTGCCCGAAAGGCTCATTGTTGTCACAGAGAGAGCAGGCAACCACTTTCTACTTTGGATAAACAAGTTTAAGACTTTTTAAGTTTCAAGAACAATATCATGTTTTAACTGTTTTGATTCTGAGCACTTGATCACAAAGTTACTTAAAATGGCCATTACTATTATGAACCTCCAGCTATAGATGTTTATACAGACAACTGAATCTTTCCATCAAGTGAGCTAATGTCTTGACCTGCTCAGGGTACTTGTCCAAATTTAGTATTAGTTATTGCTATGCCCTGTGAAGCATGCACATAAGTCAGTCAGACAAATTCTGTGCTTCTTTGCCCTTCCATATCTACCATCTCTCTCTCTCTCTCTCTCTCTCTCTCTCTCTCTCTCTCT